>NDXB01019936.1:95178-112130 GCA_002631895.1 Agapornis roseicollis | reverse complement strand
CAAGAAAAAAATATTAGTTTTTTTGTATTTTTTTTTTTTTTTTTTTTTTTTTTAGGAATTAGCAGCAGAACTGATAAAACAAAGCTCTGGGGGATACAGTTTCATTGACATTGAAATAAGGTTTGGAATTCTGTGAATTTGGCAAGGCTAAAAGGCTATCATCAGAAAGGCACTTGCCTAGAGTTCCTGCTTCTTCTACACCTCAGAGCTTAGCCTCTAATGCAGGATGTCAGGACTGGCAGCCCAGTGCAGCACTGTGTAAGACCAAGAACCAGGCTCATGGCTTTACAGGCAGGCAGCCATGTCAGAGCTTTCGGGCTGTGGCCAACAGACTAGACAGCCTAAGAGCTGCGCCATTCCCAGTTTTGAATCCTAGAGGTCCTAGCACAATGAATTAAGATTTTTACTATAAGGAAATATATTTCACCCCTGCCCCCATTTCTCTTAGTGCTGTACTTCACAATTGTTCCTACCAACTTCTTTGAGAGAAACTCCGTAACTACTTAATTTGTTCTAAAAAGAAAGATCTGCTAAGAGCAAGACATATATAAATTTTGTCTTATGTAGGTGTATGGTGTCCCTGCTTATGGCAGGAGGGTTGGAACTAGATGATCTTAAGGTCCTTTCCAACCCTAACTATTCTATGATTCTATGATTCTAGGTGAATCTGTATCAAGAACAAATATACCAGCATTTGTTGTTGAGAGGTATTATGAAGCTAAAGCAAAACAGTAACTTACCCTCTGCAGTTACTGGTTCAGATTTGCGAGACCTCACTGTAACAGAGGCAGCTTTAGACAGATCAGTTCCAGTCCTCCAGACATGTACCTCAATATAGCCAGCACTCTCATCAACATAATATTCATCATTTCCGAAGTAGAACACTGGTTCTGGTGAGAGAAGAATAATGTCCATAAATGTTTCTTTATCATATATAGAAGGTAACAAAAAAGCATAAAATACACACTAGACAATGGAGAGAGTTTCACACTTTTCAGTTAAGTAAAATAAAGTCTTTTTTTTTTTTTTTAGGTTTAGATTTTTTCTAGGTATTTTTGGTTTCTTTTCATGTATTGGTTTGACTGTGTTGGGACAGCTGTTCTTACACAAGCACTGAGCTCCTTTTCTTGCCTCCCACATTTTCAACTTTGTGTATCAGCAGAGGTATGAATCTGTGTACACAATCAAATCTGTTATCTCATTAAGCTCATTTGAGCTGAGTCCCATGTACAAGCCAGAAAATTCCTTGCATTTTTCATTTTGGTGCAAACAGACAAAGGTGAATATAGATAATGAAACTTGAATGTTCTTATAGATTACTGTTGGTAAAAAAAGACTCGAACATGATATATAACTGGAGCTGCTTTTGGAATTTTTTTCTAGCTAACCAAAGTGGCAAATACTTCATTTTAGTTCCCCCACATACAGCATTTAAAACAAAATCAATCTTATTTCATGTAAACTGGAATGTGAATAGTCTCTTATGTAAGTTCCACAGTCTATAAGAAAGAAGAGCAAAAAGCAAAGGAGGTTAAGTGTTATCCCACTCAATGGACATATTGTTTATCCTCATTTTTACCTCCCTTTTCCAGTTTTTCTACCCACAGCAATTTCACAAAGAAACTGGGCTTAAAAACATAGCCCAGCTTCATCCTGCATGTATATCAGCTTCCCTTTTCTAGTGCTTCCACTCCTGTTTCTAACATATAACAGTAAGCACAAAAAGTCAGTGCCTTAATTTTCCCATTGAGCATCATGAATCTTACCTGCTTTCCCCAATACCTGGGATGTAATTTGAAGAACTACACAAATTCTCTTTGTATTTCATCATAATTTTCTTATGTTGCCTAGTAAGAATTCATTATTATCATGAGGTTACCATACCACAAATGTGCTTGAAAATACCAACCCCAAATTAAGTTGACAAAGTTCATAGCAATCAATCAGCATTCTATCAGTGGCATTAGGAATATTTCTCCTCCATCAAGCATAGGAAAAAAAAAACCAAAACAACAATTCAGAGAAAATTACTGGGAAACACTATGGTTCTACAGATCTATGCCTAGCACACAGAACAGGTACAAAATAACCAAAGAAGGAGACATAAATCCTTTTTAATGATAAGTAATTTTCATAATTGAGTCAAATTTACTGAAGATTATTTGTATGTTGCAAAGCCTATGCCTTCTATTACAATGGAACAATTGGAATTGAAGGACCTGCTTTGGACTACAACTGAGCTCAATAAAGCCAAACATTGTGAAGAGATAGTATTTTGAAGGTTTTGGAGAGACTTGTAGGATAACCAGACAGACAAAATACCTGTTTTTCTGAAGTACATGAGAACAATCTGACTGACTGTACAGTGCATGGCAACAATTTCCTCTGTGGTATATAGCTTATTTATTTTAATAGAAAAAAATAACAATGTAAAGTAGGAATTTAAAACTAACCAGAAGTAATATAATGTAGTTATTCAGTTATTAGTAAGTCAAAACTTCATCTGAGAAACTAGCAGTTAAGTATTTTGGAATTACTTCGAAACAGGAGTTAAATTGGAAGATTTGGAGAAAAGATTTTTCTCTTCTGCTTCCAAGATATTTCCTGTATTTCACAATTGACAAAATAAACAACTAAAACCCAAGCAAAGACATCTCTTAATGTCCTACACCAGTGAAACAAATGCACCTGATCATCATTTTGCTTGCTAAAGCTAATATGGAGTGTTAAAAATTGATGGAACTGAATGCATTTAGTGAAAAATACTGCAGATTCATAGATCTGGTTGAGCATTATTAAAATCATCAACCCTAGCAGGATGAAAGACAAACTTGGCAAATGTCTAACTTTGGAAGATAAGGTCTTCAGTTCAAATTTATTTATTTTTTTTAGTCAACATTATGTGTATTTAAATGTGTGTCTGCTTGTGTGCACAGGCAGACACACATCAATCTCACATTATTTGCCTATAGTGAGTGGGTTGTCAATAGTTGTATTTATATTTGGGACTCTTATCTGAAACATTTTTAACAGGTGAATAGGATACTCTCTCCAGACCTTTTTGTATATAACTATTATTAACTTTGATGAAAGGATACTGCAGAATTGGATATTAGATCTGCAAAGAAATGTCACATTTCAGACATACAATGATCCTCTAAAATTCTCAAAGACTCATCGAGGTTTAAAAATACAGAATGCTTGCAGGACTAAATGGTTATGAATGTGCTAACAGTTAGATAAAGGCAGTTAAAAATATTATCAAATCTAACACATGTAATTTCTTGAACAAGTATTCTTAAAATTTAGCACATTTTCCCACATCTATCTTGTTCTTATAATTCTATTCTCTTTATATTGATGTCCCAGTAGTTCTGCAAATAGATCTGGACTTGGCTGCACCACATTTGAAGCACTTAAGCGAGAGATACTCACAATCACAGCCTGCTTGCTCTCATTTTGCAAGGGCAAATATAGGCCATTCCAGGAGATTTTCCAGCATAATGAGCATACAGAAGGAGAGATGGAATGGCTCACTCATTGCAGTGAGAAAAACCTGAGGAAATCTGAAAGCATTCCCTTCTACTCACTGACTACACAGGGAACTTAGATGATCTGCCAGATGGAAGATATAAAAGAAAATGTTGTTCATTTCTTGTATAATTATCTTAATGCTTGCTTAGCTGCTGAAGAAGAATCCTCATGCACTGTTTGTTCCTGTAGTCACAGCCAAACATAAAAAAGTCTAAACCCTCAGTTACAGTTGCCTAGTATTCCAGAGTAAGTTTTTCACACTTTTTGAGGCATGTATCGTCAATGAAAGACACATTCTACATGGTTACCCATCCTAGGAAACAAATCCTTACAAATGTTTTGCAAGCTCATTTCCTGTAAGCTGTGTTAGTAGCTCCCCAGGGGAAGTAGCAAAGCCAAGCCACTAACAGGGAAAGCATTGTCTTTCTCAGGTCATGGCTGGAAAACACTCTGCTCAATGACTGTGGGCTCACTTACAGCAGATCTTTAATCTAGTAATCACTCTGAAGAGAGACCACTGCAAATTTAATGGTTCCTTTTACAGAAATAAGAGAAAGGTTTTTTTAGAGTTTTTTTACTCAGACCCACAGATTTCACCATCATGAAGTTGCAATAATCAGAGGAGAAAGGTTAGGAGCTTTAGTTCCAGGTTTCTTGGCACAGAAATTAAAGTTTGTCTTGCCTTTGTACTTACAGAGTCAGGAGTGTATATCAAGTACAGCACTAGTCAGTCATCAAGCAGGAAAACAAGCACACCTCTTATGCAGTTAGAAATATTACTATTTTGGAATGTACATCATAAAATAAATGAGATAGCACAAAGCTGCTTATTTCCAAGGAGGCTTTTGTTTTCAAAATTATATCCGTAGTCTGCTTCAGAGGGACACGGCAAAAGAGTAAGCTGGTTGTAAGATATGCAAGGGGAACAATTAGCTTGGGCTGCTAATGCAAGCAATACATAAGGCAGGATAATTAGGACAAACACAAAAGAACAGACCCTTCTGTGTTGGAACCCTGATAAGCCTTAATACTAATGTGATTTTCAGTGATATATGCTTCTAGTGAGAGATACCTACATATATGTATATATGCTCAGGAAGAGAGAAATAATAGAAAAAAACAGACCTGTCAGTCTGACATTTAGATAATGGAAGTAGGAGAAGCAGTCATTACAACCAGACTCATGGCTAGTTAGCTTGTACATAAAAACACGGTAGACTTACTCTAAACCTCATCTGGCTCATACCAACACAATGCATACGTTCCTACACTACGTCTACTTGCATTTCAGTATCACAGCTAGCATTAAATGGCTGAGCTGCTGAGTCTATAACTGAAGAGACTTGACCCTTTCAAATGTGAAGTGGCTGAGATATAGATAGACCAGTTAAAAATAAGAGTTCCATTAATTTTGAGAAGGAATGGACATTTCCTGTTTAATAGCAGTAAAGGTCAACTTCTGTTATGTTCTCTCATATATGCTTGCTAATGGGAGCAGAAGAAAGGCTCAGAAAAATTGTCCATTACAAAAACATGTACTATGATATTGTCAAAGAGGACTTTAACATATGAAACCAGGTAGCACTGTTCTACAGCTATTCATACACACTTGAATCTACATAAGCAACTGAGCTTGGCACAATGAATTTAATTTGCCAAGTCATTTATTTTTGCTGAAGGCTGTAGAAGCAGGGGTCAAGATTTCAGTCAGAGCTCAGTTTTTGAGCAGGTACTATTGTGAAAATGCCAATAGCTTTTCATTTGACGTGGTTGAAATAGGTTACTTTTCAAATTCGTATGTTGTAATCTTAACAGCTTTCATCATAGCACTGTTGCCAGAACTTTTGCAACCAGAAAGTAAATTCATCTCAGAATCAAAATTGTTAGTTGCAGCCAAATTGCCACACACATTATCTCAAGCAAATAATATCTGTATTTCCATTTGTTTCAACAGCTCATTTCTGTCTGCCAACTTATAATGATTTTTTTTAAAGCATACAGCAAACGTTATAACACATAAAAGGACACTCAAGCTAATGCAACCTGCACCAAACCCAGCTCTACTCTGTAAGAAAAACACACATTTTTATTTTTTTTTTTTTTTTTTACCTACAGAGGAAATGCTGTACATTGACTGGACTGTTCATCACTAAATTACTCTCATTTTATGCCATTTAACCCTGTAATTTCAGTAGAGTAACACAGTGTGAATCAAGATCAATAACTGCTATGAAATTAATTAATTTAACAAACATACTAATTCAGTATAGAACTTTCCATTTTAACTTGTCTTTTCTAGTAAATTGCATCCATGCTTTAGTTTCTCTATGCACATTACCATCACAAGGGCCTGATATTCACATCTAACCTCTCTGCTAGATGACTAATTAAAACTCAAATATGAACAAAGTAGCACAGTAAAGGAGGTAGACTACAGCCCTAGCTGCAAGACTGAGAAGGCTATAGTGATTCCATATCTCTGGTCACCTACTCTTCTTGTCAGCCCCATCTTTGCTGCAGGGAGAGCCTGCAGCATGCTTTGCAGCCTGAAGAACTGAGCTAATTCTGATTTCACCTAATGACAGTTTGCAGTTCATAATGGTTCAGTAATAACTAGATGAGCTACAGAGTAAGCCTGCAACATGGACAGTAAAGACATCTGAGTATATGAAGCCACGCTGTAGCTCGGCTTGTTCAAGATGAGAGCTTTAAAGATTAATTTTTCCACATTTAACTTACGTACAAGCTGGTAATGAACGGTCTTAAGCTGTCTTACAGCTATAACTGGCATTTCAGGAGAAAGGCTGATGTGTAAGGTTGACTATTACAAGTGACCTTCACTCGGAAGCATTTAATTTACCTTTTTGATTGGTTGAAAAATATCATTACCTTTCCAAAATACCAAATTCCTATATATGTGAAATATATATGTGAAAATATTTATTACTAAAAGTAGTATTGTTTTGATCCTGGCACATACCCTCAAAATATAACCTACAGACCACTGGGACTATCACAGGTATCAGAGGAGCTTCTCCTGTGTTCAAAGTCTGAAGACAGGGCCAAAAGATTTTTCCTGAAACAAGAACATCAAGCTCCAATCACTTGCCCAAACTATTCCATAATATAGATAACTGCCTCACTTACCAATGTAAATAAACATATAAAGGCCAATAGCTGAAGAAACAAACACGTTGGAATTGGAGGACACACGCATGTGTGATAGTTTTGCAGCAAAGATCTGAATTTCACATACCATTTTCTTTCTGGCAAGACCTCCCACATGGCACGAAACCAACTGACAATCTTCTACATGTTCTAGTTTTATACAGAATGAGATTATTTTTGCAGAAGAGACCCAGGAAATATATTAGTAACAAATTCTCAAAGCATTGATGAAACAGAGGCAGGCAGATAAATAGGGAGGCTTGGCAGCAGTATTTAATACTGCTGTATTTAATGCACACACAGCTTGTGTGTATTTATTACGTACAAGGTATCTCACATGGAGGCCAAGTGTGAAGGAGCTCACAGTTAATGATTCATACATGAGATAACAAATGAGGAATCCTACAAACAGAAATGGTATGAGAAGCTAAGCAGCATTTTAGAAATTAGGTTACATAAAGATATAGCATGTAGTCATCTCTAAGTGTGTTTATCACATTTTAACTGGGTAATTAGCTCACTACAGGGCCTTGCAGAAAAATCACTCTGTAGAAAAGGTCTGAATGAAAAAGCATATTTGCAAAAAAAGCTTTCCAAGAAAAGTATTTTCATTTTTTCTTTTCCAAATTGTGCTCCTCACACCTACTATCAAAAAAAACCCCCACAACCACAACATTGCAATAGCATATTCTATGAATCTTTTCTTTATAATACCTTGTAACATTATCCACTTCAATCATGACCTTGATCTCTAAAATTTTAAAGCCCAAAGTCATAGTTATGACAATCATGTTTTCTCCCCAGCTGAGATTTCCATTGGTTGCCAATTAATATTAGTAGGGCTTTTGAATGATAAACAAGCGTTTTGTTGTTTGGTAATGAAAGCCGATAGGAAGATGGCAAAAAAATTGTCAAGTCTCAGAAGTAAAGACAAAAATCATGGACCTTAATAAAAGTAAACGCATGTTGAAAATGGGTGAAATCCTTATGCATTGAAAGTAATTAGACTTTGAGAAAAAAGGATATAACAATATTCTAAAAGTCAAAATAATTCCAAATTTTGCATTTTCTGAGACTAATTTTTCATCGAATCACAGAATGGTTTGGGTTGGAAGGGATCATCTAATCCAACCTCTCTGCCATGGACATTTCTAATGAGATCAGGTTTCTCAGAGTCCTATCCAACCTACCCTTAAACATGTCCATGGATGGGGCATCCACAGCTTCTCTGGGCAACCTGTTCCAGTGTCTCATCACCCTCTTCCTAAAAAATTTCTTTCTTATGTCCAGTCTAAATCTACCCTATTTCAGTTTAAAATGGTTGCCCCACGTCCTGTCACTACAGTTGCTGGTAAAAAGTCTCCCTCAGCTTTCTTATTAGCCCCCTTTAGTTATTGAAAGGCTGCTCTCCCTGGACCCTACTTGTCTCCAGCCTGAACAACCCCAGCTCCCTCAGCCTTTTCCATTGGAGAGTTGCTCCAGGCTCCTCTTCATCTTTGTGGCCCTCCTCTGGACACACTTCAACACATTAATATCTTTTCTGTGCTGAGTACTCCAGAGCTGCATGCAGTACTCCAGGTGAAGTCTCACAAGAGCAGAGTAGAGTGGCATAATCACCTCCCTTGACCTGCTGGTCATGCTCCTTTTGCAGCCCAGGATACGTTTGGCTTTCTGGGCTGCAAGGTACACATTGCTGGCTCATGCCCATTTTTTCATCTACCAGTATCCCCAAGTGTTTCTGCCCAGTGGGGGATACCATTTATCCCCCAGTCTGTACTGATAAGAATGATTGCCCCAGCTCAAGTGCAGGACCCTGGCCTCGTTGAACTTCATGAGGTTTGCGCTGACCCACACTCAAACCTGATAAGTCTCCCTGAATGGTTTCCCTTCCCTTGAGCCTATCAACTGTACCACTCATCTTGGTGTCATTATCAAAATTACTGAGGGTGCTCTAAATCCCACTATATCACTGATGAAGGTATTAAGTAGTATTGGTACCAGTAGAGACAATTGAGGAACACGGCTCATTAGTGGTTTCTGTTTGGACATTGAAATGTTGCATATGAATATTTGTATGTGGCTATAGAGCTAATTTCTCATCCACCTAATGGTCCAACCATCAATCCCATATCTCTTCAGTTTAAAGGTAAGAATTTTGGGAGTACTGTATCAAAGGCCTTGAAGAAGTCTAGCTAGATGACATCTGTAGCACCTCCTATGCCAACCGATGCAGTCTCTCCACGATTTGCCCTTGGTGAAGCCATGTTGGCTGTCTCTAATCACGTCCCTGTCTTCTGTCTACATGTCTTCTACAAGGATATGTTCCATGGTTTTACCAGGCACAGAGGTATGGCTGCTAAATTAATTTTAAGCAAATGAATTTTTTCACTTTTACTATTCAGTCATAATGCTAGTTATGCTAAATTTGCTTAACTGGCAGAAAGAATTTTTTACAGGCATTTGTGCTCACATACAATGAGAACACGTTTAGTTCACTGAAGCCTGAGAAAAAAAATATACAAGAGAACTTCCAAGCCCCCTTTAGAGGAGCTGATGCTGAGGATGGGACTCAGCAGAGAAGATAGAACAGAAATGAAAATAGATCCACAGCCAGATTTACCAGACAAAAAAATCAGAGGTCTACTAAAAGAAAAAAATGCTCTGCTGTATGTTAAAAGTTCTTGAATTCTCTCTTTTGGACCTCTGACCCCATTCATGTGGGAGGGAAAAGTGTTTTTTGACAGGCAGTAATGTGAGACAATAACTGAGTTAATCCTTTGAGGATTTAGATATTCAAAAGGAGAATCAATGTCATTAAAAATCAGTGGGGTACAGTGGTTACTCTGTTGTTCAGTATCTTTTGGGTGTTCAAAGACAGACAAGCAAAATGGCAAGTCTCAGTATAAGGAGCTTCAGAGTAAGCAACATGACCTGAAGAAACATTAGGAAAATGGAATGCACCAAGATGTCCCACCAACTTGATTACTTGAGTACTTACACACACAAAGCACTCACTTGGTCATTAAATTCACTCCCTACAATCAGAAGCAGCCAAGAACAAATGATAAATCTAGAATGGTTTGCTAGGCATTCATTACATTTTCAAAGAGTTTATAAGAAATATAAGATCTGCAGTACAAAGACGAAAGCCATAAAAAAATACAACATGCTGCAGGAATACAGCAGAGAGTAAGATGTTGAGTACTCAAGTGATCTGTCATAAAATAATGATCCTTTAAGCTTTGGAAAAGAACATCAGTATATGTAAGAGCACCATTTCATTTATCTCATTCTAGATCTAACAGAAAGGATCCATTTTCTGCAGTTCATGTAATTTTGCACCTACTGCTTATCAACTATTTTGGTTATTTTGAGTATAAAATTCAAAAGCTGTTTTCCAGAAATGCTACTCTAATTCATAAAGAAATGTAACAATGCATATTTAAGAAACCATTTAAGAATTTGCAGTAGTGAAGGCTTAGAGGTATGCTGTTCTACCAGCTGAGGTAAAAGAGCCATTTGAAGTAGATGGACCAAGTACTGTCTGGAGGTCATGATCTGTCCTCCTTAGCTATCAAAGTAGCCTAGATCTATGACGGACTAGATCTATAGTCTGGACTATATGCCTAGATATGAAGCAGCTAAGTGAAGATTAATTCAATGTGTGTAGCTCAGCCTGTGCAAACACACACATATAATAAACTGTCACCAACAGATAATGATAGAAGAGCAAATTATAAATGCATCTGATTGCCTCTGTAGAATGTCCTACTGTAAGATATGACATTGATTTATTTTTGTGATAGAGAGCAAATTGGGACTTTCCAAAATCTTTAAGGCTATCACCATCAACTGAACATTTTTCACTCTTTTGAGCTGGTGGTAATAAGAAACTATAAGCAAAGAAAACTGGGAGTATAACATATGTCATAAATTGACTGCTTTCCATTTTTTCCCTTGATTAGTTGCCAATTTGGCCACCTGCCACAAACTGGGGAAAAGGGAGGGATCACAGAGATTTGCCTACCGAGAAGACAAAAAAAGACAAGAAGAGCACAGAAGTGTCAGAGGCATCAGACCCACAGGCACTGTAAAAATAGAAAAGGGAGAAAGTAGTTTAAAGATGGTTGCACAGAGATAAAAAGAACCAGTTAGTTATTTTTGTCATCTCCAGAGAATGGGGGGGGATACTTGGCCAAATCATGACTCCAATATGTAATACATGCATGCTCTGCCTATAGTGTTCAGGTTGCAACTAAAACTGGACAGACAGACCAGCAGATATTAACTACCAAGATCAATCAATGATCCATTCAGTTTAAGGTTATGGCATACCTGTTTTCAAAAAGACACATCTGATTGCTTGCCTCAGAGGCCATGGAAATAAGGAGATTTCAAATACCCTTGTGAGATAAGGATGTCCCTCTGACAAACTATGTTACTAATAGAATATTTAATATCATCAGATTAAACTTTGGCTCAGTATACATGCTGAAAGTTAGCTGACATTGTATGCCTACTGGGAGACAATGCAAAGCACAAATTTATAATGTAGCATTGCAGTGCTAACTTTCTGCCTCTTTTCAGGTGATTGATAATAAATGTCTGTATGGACTTCACTACTCCAAGCAAGCTGGACAAGTGCTAGTGGCTACTTGTTTCCAGAACACGGTCTAAGGATTTCCAAAGTTTAATTAACGGTAGGGGGAGCGACAGCAAGTATTTTTAAGAACTCTCCAGAAGACTCAAGAATTAATCTGTGCTGTCTGACCTCTACATTGGCTTTCTGCATTAACCATGATCACACCATCATCCAGTTTCCTCAGCTGTAAAATATTCCCAGTGTTAATCTCTCTCATGTCAATGATACAAGTGATCTATTCCATTGAGTAGGTATGAAGAAAATGGTAAGCAAACATCTGACATAAACCTGAATCCTTTGCTTTACCAGCCTTGATGTAGAAATGTCAAGAAGAAGTCTGAACGCTGCTTGCCCATTTAACCTGAATGAAGTGGAACAAATGTATTTAATGTACTTCATGCTGTGAACAGCATGAGGCTTCAACAATTTAACTAAGACAAGATGACTGTTTGTCAGCCTGGCTGTAAGGCTGTGTGCTCTCATGGCAACACTAAATATAGTAGCATGGAATTAAAATCACATGTGAAGACAAACACTGACAAAAAACTTGAAGCAAACAAAATAATTGTAAGCATTCTCTTAGCTGCAAATTTCAGGTCTGCATGCCTCACACCTCTTTGCTTCTTAAAATTTACTCACAACACAAAACAGAGTAAGTAAAATAAAATCCAAACCAGCAGCCCAAAACATTTGATTACCAGAGGGCAGAGTTTTGACTGTAAACCTTGTTGCAAGGATTGAAGTATTTGTATCAGACTTGTTGCAGACAACACAGCAACACTGTTACTGTTGGAACCAAATTTCAGGCTCCTCACTACTAGTTTGATCTTATTTTTTTTCTCTCTCTATGTGAAATTGTCCCAGAGTCACAGCTTCAGTTGGAAAAACAGAGGTCAGCTTCCAGGCTGATCTCGCTCAGTTGCTAAGTACCTGGGGATTAAGGCATTTCCATGGAAGACTGAGTGTTTTCAGGGTCTGAGACTAAACTCCAGCACTCCCTTCTCTGAGGGGAATCAAAAGTGCACAGCAACCTTATCTTTCTTTCCTTAGATGCATAATATTGATCTTTCATGTAAAGGGCCTCCTCCAAATGAACTTCATGCTGAACTCTCTATGCAGGATATGTATGTCCTGAGCTAATCAACTGACCTCAGATTCTTCAGGGATTTTGGTTCATCCCCCAAATCCTTGAGACACATAAAGACAAGTAGGTCAGCCCATCAATTTTGTCTAGATGTAGTAACACATATTCACATTTGTATGGAAAATGGTTGAGGTTTTTTGTTTGGTTTTGGATTTTGTCTTGAATTATCTAAATACCTATTGAAGCACTCTTCAGCATTCATTTCTATAGATTTCAAGAATATTTTTTTAGATTTTTCTTTAGAAATCATAGTTATTTTATGAAGCAGGAATATCTATGTATCTCTTTGTTGTTTAATGGCGTTTCATAGTAGGAACTGTTTTAACAAAGTATTAGAAAAAAATTCCTTCCTTCATGCCCAGTCTTACAGTGATTACAACTTTGGGTTGAATGGCAAATTAAATTTCTAAGGGAAGGATCAGAAATCAAGGTATTCAGATGCAGCAGGTACACACAGTGATCGACCTCAACAGTTTAGATGTTCTTTCTAGGATGGGATGGTTCCTGGGAGTACATCTCTCTTTTCATTAACTGTAAAAGAATCCTTGCATTGTCTGCTTGAATGAGATGTCTAAATGCACAGATGGCTAATATCAAGTGAGATTGCTGCCACTCAAAAAGTGAATGATTTCAGCTAAATGCTTTCCTTCCAGTGATTCATGGTTTGCAACTGTAAGCTTGGACTCCAACAGATCCATATTTTCATTTTTTACTGCTTAAACTATAGTGACACGTAACTTTGAATTTCATGAAAAATTGATTTTGCTGAGTATTTCATTACCTTAATAATTTTATTCCTTTTTCTTTGTCTCCAATCTCAGGACCTATCAGGAAAAGTCTCTTCTAAATTGAAAGATGTCCTAACAGCAGCACTGATTTTAAAAATCACCTTTCACAATACATAAATATACCTGTGCATATTCTACCTACTGTGGTTTTTTTCTTTTTTTCAGATTTTGCTTTGGCAGCACAGTACAGCTGTATAATCCCCAATTAAAGTATTCAGCTGCCAGGAATTTCTTTAATATACTCTGGTTCACTAGAAAGGTGAGCACACCTCTTTTACTTTTTTGTTTATTGTCATGACTGTATGGCAACACAGCTATTTTAATTAGACCCTAAGGGCCTTCTCTAGAAATAAAAGAATAAGAAAAGGCTTTGATGATAGATACTGAGAGTGAATGTTTCCTAATTAACTTGCATTGAATGCCAGAGGAGATAAGGTAAAGTTGCCAGTGCTGACTTGACTTCCATAGAAAAGATTGCATGTAGTATTATTAAACTTTGACCTTTGCTGTTTGTATCTCTTGATCTTAAGAAGTCGATGCATAACATTAATCCAGTAACAGTATTTGAAGAAATCACAATATATAACATGCTATATAACATTCATCCAAAGAAACATTGTTAGGTAGAAGATGAATTTAAACAAACAATGAAAAAATGTATCAGTAGATGTGAAATAAAGAGGCTAAAGTGGAAAACGGAGTTTAGTATGCCAACATTATTATAGCTCATAGACTATTATATATATGGTAAAACTTTCAGCTACCTCTACCTTAGGCATTTTCTCAATTATATTTTATTGCTAAAAGCTAAAGAAAATGTTTTTTATTTCACATAGCATACTGTTTTAATTTATTCGAATTCACTGCAAACAATAATAAGCAAAGCCACTTAAAATCCCCTGCTTATCTATGTGGACTTTCAATTGTGACTTCCAGGGTGTTAAATTGCTCTCATGTTACATAAATATGTGTGTATACACACAATCTGAAATAACCATATGTATGTATGTGTGTGAATACATAGATAAATATGTAAGGTTCAGCTTATAATTTATCTACTCTGTATTACAGTTTTGTCAAATTAAAAGCATGTGCTAGAAAACTTTACTAGCAAGTGAATTGTCAGTAAGTTTTTGAACATTCTGGATTTTATTGTGGGAGTACTTATACTGATACAGAAAGCAAAAAAGGTATTTCTGTCACACCATTTCAAAGATGGCATATGCAATATTTGGGTGCAAAAAGACAAGTGAGTATTTATAAAAAATGATCCAAACCTATCTTTCAATATCCAAAATACTGTTTACCAGCAAATGTAGATGTTTCATTTCTTATCTGATGAAAATGTTCTACCCTAATCTCAAACACTTCCCTAGCTTTTTAAATAAATCCCTTAATATTATTATTTTTGCTAAATAGTTCCTGTTTAAAAGTTTGCAGCATTGAGGCAAGTTGTGCTTATAAACACAAGAGATACTAGACTTAAAACTGGATGGTGATATACAAACCAAATTACTTCTCATGTTTTCTAATGGCAGTGCTAAAATAAAGGAGATTTCTTGTTAGCTTCCCTAATATATTGTAGTAGTGTCATGAATTGTTAAATTCTGTACTATATTGTGATTGATTAACTTTCCTAACTTTTAATGTCACTGTACAGCTACTCTCCCAATATTCTATGCTTTGCTATCTACAGACTGTAAAGTTAATGAATTCATCAAAATTATTCAAAAAATAAAATTGTTGCAAAAAAACCTACAAAAATAAACCTGCATTTGCTGTCACAGCAAAGTCAGATAAACATATTTCAGCTTTCATTCGATATATGATCTATTACTTTGCAAGAAGTATTATTTCAAACTGTTGTATCGCTAATGTTGTATGACTACTCAAATGCTCTACAGAGAAAACAAAGTCACCTCTGTCACTGGATTACACAGGAGACATTTCAGGCAGACTGAGTACTTAGGTTGCAATTAGGTGAGTGTCAACTTCCTGCCTTTAAGAGCCACCTTTTATATCCTTAACTAGGGAGAAATCCTGTGCTGATAATAATCGACTATCTTGGCATCAGACTTTCAAAGAGTACTGTGCTATGTAATTCCTCACATCAGTCTTCAGGAAACATGACAGTGTCACAATAGATGGCTTATGGCCTCACAGAAGGACTGAAATAGCTTATCTGTATTCCTTTCGCAGAATTTACAGTTGAGCTGTCAGCCCCCAAATTCCCTGCATAAAGGAGGGCAATTGTACCAGGAAACCTTTTTGCTACCACTCCTAGAAAAAGACTTGCCACACCAATGCTAAGGACAATGAAGGAGAAGCCTGAGGTCACAATAATATTTACAAGTATTTTCAAATACATGGTGATAAGGATGTTGATAACAGTGTGCTGATTCTACTCTTCCTTAGTCATAGACCTCTCTATAATCACCACCAGAAATGCCGGTTTCAACGCAATATATATCAACACTATTGACCACTTGAACAAAGGACATCCTTCTGTTAGCATGTCCTAAGGTGATTTCTAAAGCAACATCTTTTGGTTATTTGCTTTATTAAAATGATAAAGGAGGCATATATGGACACTTCTAGACAAAAGGAATATAGCTTGCCTGCTAGCAGCTGCTAGATGGCTTCTGGTCCACAAAGAACTGTAATACGGCCCTTATGAGCATAATGTAATGGGCCTCAAGTCTTTGTGGACACAACCTCAGAATTACACATACTAAGATGCCTGTACAGGGTGACATATTGGATTACACCTGTTAACCGTGGTAGGATGGAAAGATGCATCTCCTCACTCCCAATCACTGCTCATGTGATTTTCTGAAACCATAAAATATCAATGCTAAATACTTTAAAAATCTACACAGCTTTTCAGTAGTATTTTCAAATCTCAAGATGGAAGTAGCATGTACTTTAATCACCAGGAAGAAGTGCAAAAATCCAATTTCTATGTGCTGATGTAAATCAGATGTTATTTGTCCAGAACTGGGAATATCACTTTATTACATGATGTCTTACCATCATCTTTGTCAGGTACAATGGTAATTCGAGTGCTTGGGAACTCTGTACCGATTCTTCCACCCATTGGCATGCTCAGCATAACATCAAAGATCTCAGCCTCTTCATACAAGGAATCATCTATGATAACAATCCGACACATTTTTTCTCGTTCGTCTTTGTCAAAACGCAGAATGCTGTTGTGATCTTCGGGCCGGGATATGTAGTCAGAGTAAGAAAGTACAGAGGTTGGGGCAGTGCCAGTTGCTGTTCCTGTGGCGTAAAAGGAAAACAGTCACTATACATACCATGATATATATTATAATGATCCCCTCACAGGGGCTGAATTTTATTTTCATTATTATCTTTTAATTTCTATTTACTTTTAGGTGAAAGATGGGCTGAAACCTCTGAACAGGCTATATTTCTGAGGCCTTTGGAAAAGCTAGTTCTGCATCTGCTGCAATGCAAGCACATGGCTCCTCAAATTCATTTGCAGATTTTAAGTCAGAAGAAATATTGTAGTCTATCACAAGAGACACAGACTGACAGAGGAGACCCTGTGAGAGTTACCAGTTAACTCCTTTAGTATAATTTATTCACTGAATATTCAGCGGACCAGAAATGAATTCTAACAGATAGAATTAGATGAAAAAAAAAAAAAAAA
>NDXB01019936.1:61188-81693 GCA_002631895.1 Agapornis roseicollis | reverse complement strand
ACAAAAATTAAACAAAGTGCCACTGGGAAAAAAAAAAAAAAAAAAAAACCCAAATCATATCATTCCTCTTCTCACTCAAATTACTTTATTTTGCTCTGTCACTAATGTTAAACAAAATACGTGTGCCACCTGTCTCTTGGTTAGTACAGCCTTATGTGCTAGGCACTTACCAGTAATTATTTTAAACTAATCAGCAGGTAGCAATCACTGCTGACAACCTTTATGTGAAAGTAGTAAAGGACAAGAAATAGAGTAAAAAGCTTGGGAGCTTACCCTCCCTTCAGCAGCACTAATTCATATGATCAGACTCAAAAGAAGCAGGACAAAACCAAAGGGGAATGACAGGAGAGGAAGCATTTGAAAGCAGACAGTTCACAGCTACTATGTGTGTCCCAGTAGACCTAGCAGCACTTTGTTCTCAGAAGTCTTTATTGCTATTGTAGAGATATGTCCATATTTTGAAATGACGCTTTATGTTATTGCCTATTGGATAAAAAATGACAACTGTTTCTAAGCAGAAAAAAAAATAAAAAATAAAAAAAAGTCAGCCAAATTCAATAGTTCCAGTGAATAACCACTACTGACAAAACACTATGGGGTTTCTCAGGTCCCACTGCACAGGAATGTAATCAACTCTTGTGGCACCTGTTCCACAAAACGTGAAGACAAGAGACCTGTTACTTAAGGGTAGGATTCATATAATCTAATTTTATCGTGTAAAAGATGTATGTTTAACTTAGGCTAGCTGTCTAGGTACAATGAATGGGAAGAACTGCAGGTATATCTGATACAAACAGCAGGACTACCCTCTGGAAAGATATGGCCCACTTCATTGAATACAATGGGAGAGTTTTCAGCCTACCAGTCTAGATGGATAACTAGAAGTCCAGTGACATGTTTTAAACACATGCACGAAGAGTCCTGAGAAAACTGAAAGATACAACTAATCCTGTACTGTAATATAGTAAACTTGTAAATTCAAACACTTTAAAACTAATCTTCAGAATATTTAAAAGTAATATTTTAAATACAAATTATTTAAAAGAAAAAATCTGTTTGGTTTAGAATAATTACTATGTTATTATAAAGTTATTTCCATGTTGTCATTAAACTAATTAGCAATTTGCATAGTCACAAACTAATGTTGCATCAGAAATAATTTAAACTTCCTTGTGATTAATAACAGAGAAAACCCAAACATACCACTCAAGCTGTCATGTCTATCATTAAACAAAACCCATATTACCTAAAGCAGAATACCTTTTTCCCTAAGGACCCACACCCTGCACCTCCCTCTGAGGAAAAAAAACTCACTACCTGGATTAGTAAAACTTCATGCATGCATGGCCTGCAGCAGTAAGTAAATTTATTAGATCTCTGGCAACACATTCTTAAAATAAAATTAGTGGTCTTCAGGTCTCTGCTTACTAATTCATTTTGTGGCGCCAGACAACTTCTCCCAAAAGCCAGGCTCCAACTGAACTGAAACAAGGTTCATTTCCTTGTCCCACAGAATAACGGGTTTAGCTCCCCCAACCTAGTTACTGTTCCATGTGGGACTTTCTTCTAGATTACGTCTTTAAAGCAGTGCTACACACATATCAGCCTGTAAGAAAACGACTGTCATTTAAAGCCTGATCAGACAAAGTGTTAAATTTGAGGGTCCTGGGGTATCTTCAGTCTCAGTTTTGAAAATAATGAGTAATA
The DNA here is from genome assembly GCA_002631895.1 of Agapornis roseicollis. Lineage (NCBI taxonomy): Eukaryota > Metazoa > Chordata > Aves > Psittaciformes > Psittacidae > Agapornis > Agapornis roseicollis. Next base: position 79,986 of record NDXB01019936.1, on the reverse strand, counting down.
ACAGAAAAGGTTACTTCAACCTCACAAAGGCATTCCAGTAGAATAGGGGCCAGGAGGAACATACAATCAAAGTAATGTTTTGTGCTATTTTAAGAAATGCCTTTATTCTGAAAAAAAAAAAAAAATGTATCAATTTCCATTTCTTTAAGTAACATTTTAATTCACAACCGACTACTGCAAACTGCTTCATATTTGCATAATATTTCAATGCTTGCAGTATCATTCTCATGCTTAAAATCAGGACACATGAGTGGGTGCTATCTGAAACTGAGGCCTCTAATTTTTCATAGTGAAACTGAAATCGGTATTTGTGTCAAATTGGAAGATTTCCCTTGAAGAAGTAGGTGAACTTTTCAACTGTAACTGTTGAATACTGTCTTTGCAGAGTTACCCTCCATTTCAGAAACAATCCAAACTCATAAATCTCAAATTTTATACCGTGAAGAGGAAAATGTATGCAAGACAGATTAAAGGTTGTTGTTATTTGTAAAATCTACTCTAAGCAAAAAGGAACAGCTAAAACTAAACAGAAAAGTTTCCATTTTATCAACTGGACTTGCTGTAACTCACTGAGCACTGACAAGAAAACTATTCTTTTCCATGTAAAAATGATTGAACTGTTTTTCTTTATTAAGAATTCACTTCCACACACTTGAATTTTGGTTTCTTTGCTGTTCTGGCAATGCAACAAATGAAATGCCTGACTGACTGGAGGACAGCAAATGTCAGGCACGTTCATTTAACACTTACTTTTATTTAATTTCAGAGTAATTGCAACAGGTAATCTAAAATATTTAACTTTTAATATTATCTGACCTGAGAAACTCCTTTGATCCTTTTTAAGCTATGCCAAACCTATAACCTTTTGCAGGTGATTTAGTCCTGCCCAGGAAGGGCAGAGTATAAAACTATAAAGCATGCAAAACTGTTGATATAGACAAGGACAAAATAGGGTTCCTTTTTAAATAACTGTAACTTTGCCTTGAGATAAACTTTGTAAAGAGGTTTTCAAAGATATTATTTCTGCTGAGGGAAGAAATATTTCTTCATTAATTGTGTGGGGTTTTTATATCATGTCGAGGTTTTTAGTGTTACTTGAGGTCTATCCTATGGAACAGAACTGTACATTCCTAAAGCAGCAATTATATTCCTGTATTCTTATTTTATCTCAAATTCTTATGCTGCAGTTACAATGTAAATTACAAGATGAAAAAAATAAATAAATCAGGAGAAGCCAAACATTCCTTAAAAGATTCAAGTCCAGATGAGAAAAATCTCTTTAAATATCAAAATTAAGTAGAGGAAATTTGCTACAGAAATTAAAAGCAGAATTTAAAATCCAGAATCATATGACCACTGTGAGTTTCCCAAGAGAGCTCAACAGACATAAAGCAGGGAGAAAGGAGACAGAAGTGACTGTGAAATTACAAATCAACAGTACAATGCTTCCAACACATTATTCCTCTCTCCCTCTTTTTCTCTGCATATGCATGTAATCTTCACTTATGCTTTGAGATAAGCAATTAAATTAAAATAATCAGTAGAAAAATTGCATCTTTAAATTTATATTTATGTTTTTAGCACACAACAGATCTTAACAATTAATTTATTCAGGTATGTGTCACATTTTACATAGCTTGAAAAGAGATTACTGGTTTAGATATAATTCCCTGTCTTAATGTACTAGCAGAATACAGCACTGTCTTGATAAGCGAAAAGGAATATTTACATAATTTCCCTTTATTTATAATAGCCTTGGCAAGATATTTTTTAAAAAATACATATTGACCTTCGAATACCAAGCTGTGTGTTTTGACATGCCAAGCTGAACTTGATTTGGCATCACTCAGGGCTTTGAAAAATCCTTGATCAAGATTTCCATGATCTCCCACATGTATTTGGAAATTAAAATCCTTCAGCTTTTTCCCAAGGGCCAAGAAAACAACGTTTTTGTCAAATCAAGTCCAGCTCCCACTGAATCCGCTGGCTATCGCACATGGGCAGGTGAAGGCCTGGGTATCTGTGGGCTCAAGTTTACATTTTTTGCCATAGAGTTTGTACAGAAATGTGTGGAGGTGCAACCACAGCAATTTTAACATGCCAGCTAGCACAAATGTTTTTCAGTTTTAAAGAAAGGTGTTTCCCACCCTGTCTTGAAAGGGAGCTGCATAGTGCTCACCTGTTGGGACAGGACCTCAGCCTCCTGTGTATCATCCACTGCAGCTGATAACATAGCTGACACACAAACCAGAGTGGTTCCCTAGGCTGCAGCACAACTTGGGACGCTTGGGAAGCTGCTGGGAAAATTCCTCTTGCCTCAGCCTGTAGCAATCCAAATGATCATAATGACACAGTGCCAAGCTGTCATTGCTTTCCTCCTCCTTTTGGCTGGGGGTATCAAACTCATTATTTTTAATTGATTTCATGGCTGTTCAAAATACTTACTTTCTTCCCCCACCATATCTGACAGTGCCCTTGCTACCTGTTAGGATTCCTGCTTCTTGCAGGAAGTTGCCCAGAGAAGTTGTGGCTGCCCCATCCCTGGAAGTGTTGAAGGCCAGCTTGGACTAGGTGATCTTTACGGTCCCTTCCAACACAAACCAGTCTATGATTCTACGCAGCAACATGCTGGAGAGTGAGGCCCATTCCATGACTGTCAGAGAAGACTTAGGGACTGTAAGGCCGTGAAGAACAGTGGATACAGCAGAGGTGGTATTGACAAAGTTCACATATTGCTCAGTGAGATTAATAGAACATCCCAAATTGAATCATCCTGGGTAGCCCTCCTGCCAAATAAGTATATATGGTTGCTGAAATACCTCTAGCTAATGACCAGTGATGCTCTGCTGAAAGCTGTATTGTTGAGGAAAATGAGCTCTCCCCTGAATGAGTGACCAAGTTGGTCAGGCTGAGAGCAATACATTGCTGATCCTCCTGTGCAAACCAATCTATGCCATATAAATTCACATGTATTGAAGAAAAATATGGCAGTGATTCCTTACCTGGTTAGAGATTGATCTAAAAACTTATGTAATACACAGTAAAGTTTCAATCATTCCAACATTTGCACATGTAACTTTAGTCATACAATTGCCCACAGCCTTGCTAAACCAGATCTCGACTTCTTGCCAGCTACAGGCTTCTCTGTATTAAAGGAACTTTTCTGCTCTAACCTTGGTCTGCTGGTCAGTCTTGCCACTCAAAAGGGTAGAGTCTAGTCTTAAACTTTCCAAATAAGCATGTATTAAGAAGTACCTACTATGTTACCTATGTAACAAAATTTGTCTATCTAGGTCTAAACCTCCTGCATTTCCAAAGAGGGAAAATGCTACTAATTTTGTTCATAAATTCCAATAGATAAAATGTTATTAAATCTCACTACATAAAACCTGGGTTTTATTTTTTAAATGCAGTTCTGTCCCTCTCTCTGCCTCAGGTTAGCATGTGTAGTTATATCAACTAAAAGTGCTTATCAGTTCAGTTTACTGACAGGAGTAGTTCCACCTATTCTTCTATAGCCATTTCTCTTTGAATTATTCTAGTTATATTTTAGGTATTTTTTATATCAGAAGAAAGGGGAATACAGTAGTAGAGTAACCTTACTGTCTCTCACCTTGCTTTTAAGATTCTCTATTCCAAACTCAACCTGTCAGTTGTCTCCAGCAAGTTTCACACCAGGAATGATCTGGGATCTCTTTCCCACTGTTAAACTCTGTAGAAATCGAACTGAAAGAGATGTTTCAGATTGCTGCCTCCTGTCCCCTACCAAAATCCTCATTGCTATTCCACAAGGAACTGTTAAGAATGTTCACCTCTTTTGTATACATACTGTACTATATTTACAATTTTAGTACTCACTCTCATTAGAACATTTTTTATATTTCACATATTCTACTGTCTTTCAGACTGTCTCTAAATTTTATCTGCCTCCATAATTCTTAGTGTTGATCTGATAGAATTGATTTGAACTTGATTTAAAATGCAGCTTCCTCAGTAGCTTTTAACAGTATGCCAGAAGATAATTTTCTCAGAAGAGTAAATCATAATAAAATGTGACACAAGAAAGCTGTGTTAGGGGTGAAAAGAAAATAATTCAAAAAACAGAGTAAGTTTTTTTAATCACTTTTGGTATCAAAAGAAAGAAATGAGCAACTAATATACTTTTGCCAAATCTAAATTTCTGCTTCTACCAAATCAGGTTTGATGATAAGACATTCCCCTTCACTTACTGTTCTAGCAACTGTTCTGACTCATTGCTTGTCAAATAAACTAACTCACATCAATACAAATAGTGCAAAACCTACTGTGAATTATTCCTGTGAATTCCAAAATGCTCTCTGAAGTCTATGGTTGTCTATGGCTGGCGCAGAGGTGAACCCTTATAATAACCTGTAAAGTCAGCAGTAAACGAGTATGAAACAAAAACTAAACAATATGTACCTAAGCAAGCATCATATATAGAATCATAGAATACTTAAGGTTGGAAAGAACCTTAAGATCATCTAGTTCCAACCTCCCTGCCATGGTCAGGGACACCTCACACTAAACCATGCCAACCAAGGCTCTGCCCAAACTGACCTTGATCACTGACAGCAGTGCAGCATTCACAACTTCCCTGGGCAACCCATTCCACTGCCTCACCACCCTCACACCCTCTTCCTTATATCTAATCTAAACTTCCCCTGTTTAAGTTTTACCTTGTTATCCCTTGTCCTATCACCATAGTCCCTAAAGAATAGTCCATCCCCAGCATTCCTATAGCTCCCCTTCAGATACTGGAAGGCTGCTAGGAGGTTTTCACGCAGCCTTCTCTTCTCCAGGCTGAACAGACCCAACTTGCTCAGCCTGTCTTCATACAGGCTGTGCTCCAGTCCTCTGATCATCCTTGTGGCCCTCCTCTGGACTTGTTCCAACAGCTCCATGTCTTTTTCATGTTTAGGACACCACTACTGCACACAGTCTCATGAGGTGACACTCATGAGAGCAGAGCAGAGGGGCAGCTTAAGCAAATGGAGCAACAACAGTTTACTAAGATGAAGACCTGGTCTGCAGTTTTTGTACTGCTCTACTACCACAGAAAAGCACAGATATCTATACCAGATGCTTACTAGTGAGGTGCACTTCAGGTCTGCAACATAAATGTGAATAAATATGCTCATACTACTGCACCCACATAAATTTATCATTTCTTCATATCAAGCATTGGGAATTATTTTTCATCTTACAGAAAATTCAATTTTTTATTTGGTGCTGGAAGAACCTATGTAACAGGCTCTCTTTGCTCTTTGGCTGTCTGAAATAAATCAGTAACATGCATGATAATAATAATACTATTATAGATAATAATATGGATAACAGTAATATTTCACTGTATGAAGCAATTTACTTCAGAAACTTACTGGAGATCTCCAGAGTCATGTTTTATGTATTAATGTTTCTATTCTACCTGCATGCCACTACAACACCTATAGGGAGCAATTCCAAGAGTGATTCTGCATGAACCTTTTCCAGGAATGCAGCAGACTCCCATAGCACACATATCAGTTCAAACAGTTTCCCAAGACACATGATTAAAACTTGCCATTCTGCCAATAAGTCAGGACTGGAACCCTTTTGAGTGATGGATATCTTTCCCTCCCCAGCACAGTAATATTAGGCAATCTCTTCTACCTTCAAAAAAGCAATGTAAGTTGGTATAACACACTGAGCTGTCATCTGCCATTACTCAGACATTCACCTGGAGAGCATCAAGCCTTTGGACACTATTAAGCCCTTGCTTGTTCCACACAGTTGACTCACAAGAAACAGCCCAATAAATAAAGAGATTGTGGGAACCAGTGTTCTGGCAAAAAAAAGGCCATGAAGAAAACCTTCCCAAGAAGAAAACTTTTCTTGATGCCTATGGCATTCCTTTATTTATTCTCTTTACTGGAACATTTATGCCTCACTGCAGAGGGCTCTGCTGGGTGGGTACACATAGCTGACGGTTTTAACCACAGCCCAAATCCTTGCTTTTTACAAATGGTATTGACCACCTATGACTAGACCTGCTGGTTGTAGTAACTGCAGCTCCTCTACTGTTCTTGCCAGCAGCAGCTGGAAGCTTTCTTCCACTTTCTCTCCAGGACTCTCTGTGTATGGAGACATTGCTGCATTGAGTTATACTCATGTTACACTAGACAGGTTTGTATGAAAAACATTTATTGGGTTTTGTTTCACCTAACTTTGAACACTAGGTATCTATATCCTAAGATAGCTATCCTAAGCATCCATTATAGCCAATGAAAGTCTAGTCAGTGGATTAGAATTCTGTTGCCTAAAGATAGGTATTGAGGGGCCATCTGAGATCCTTTAAGGTATCTCGGACATCTGCAGAGGTCTGGCAAATATAACACAGGACTGACAGGAAATTCATGCCCTTTGGGGTTGGACAAAGGTCAGGCAGGTTGGCTGGAGCCCCCCACACTGCACTCGGTCCTATGCTGAGGAAACTGAATCCTGCTCAATGGTGTATTGAGAGCTATTCAGCCAGTCCTAAAGAAGACACTTGCATCAGCTGAATAGTTTTGTAATTATGGACTGTACCATGTAGAGCTTCATGGACCACAATGGGAGCTCAGACAACTAGACACATTCAGAATCCTGCATTTAGACCCCTAATCATGTGTCTTCAGTCTAGCACAAACTTCCACATATAACATTTACTTCTTTTTTTTTTTTCAGGGAAGACAGTATGCAGATAGAAAAACAAATCTCATGTTACATGGCAGCTGACTGTACTTCTAAAAGAAAGATTTGCAAGCCCTACCTCTTGGCATTATATCTTTGAGATGAATGTGTGGATGCTTGCACGCATCAAACTAGCAGCCTGAAGCAATACACAAACAGGGTAGAATAGGAAAATATCATGGAGCAATGAAGCGGTGGAGACAGTATCCATTTCAGTTTTGGTCTCTGATTGGCTCAAACTTACTGAAAATGCATCTCTGACCCATGGCCTCATGTATGCATTCAGCAAGTATAGACCAAGCACTGCCTAAGAAATCAGGAAATCCCTATTACCCCATGGGTTCTCAGTTTCAGCTTCTGCTTTAGCCTGTCCCTGGACCTGGCACAAGTGGTTGTGAGGCTGTTTAAGGAACCTCTCTAGGAAACTGATCTGCAGTAGAACTAAATGCATAAAGAAACAGTTTAATTTTCATTTTAGCGGTTTCCTTGACCCAGAGTTTATGGCACAGCAGTAAGAATGCTTGTGCCAATGTTAAGGAGGCAGCAGCACAGTGGCAAATACCAGAGCTGGAGAGAGCACAGGATTCCTGTGCTGGACAGCACTGCCATCAATGATGAAATTAAACCCTTATGCTGTCATTCCTTGCTGGTATAGATTAGAGTGTAAATCTGGCCACTATTCTGAAAAGTGAGACTTCTGTGTTATTTCCACTAAGAAACAACTTAATCACCAAGTCTTATACCTAATGTAGAGTGTAAGCAAGGAACACACGCTTTGGTGCTGACATCACTTTTAACAACATGAAAATGATTCCTGATAGAAGCCAGGAGTTGCTGTAGCAGCTATTTAAAGAGGTCATAAAGGTCCAGCCTTACTATGCTTCCCAAGAAAAACAAATGCCTACAGACACCCAAGCTTTCTGCTAAGGCTTTTTTTCCACCAAACCCATTGGCCAGGACACTAATGTGACAAAGGACAGAGTTTTCTGAAATGCTGCATCTTGCTCCTTCTGATCACTTGTGAGACATTACCTTGCATCTGACAGCCCAGCAGCACCCACTTGCAAGGTAAGAAGTCACTCCACAAAACACAGATTTACAAGAAAAGCTCACATGAAAAAGCTTTCTAACTGTCCAAAAATAAATTCCCTTAAGCTTACGCTTTACACACATACCCCCCTACCACAGGCAAACATGCAGCATGTAAAGCACTCACAAGAATGAATTCTAAAGTGAATGTATGATTAGAAAAAGAAACTAAATGGGTGGAAGCTGGTTTGTCTGCTCTGCAGAAGACCAAGGGAAAAAAATAGAAAAGAAATTTCAGGAATTTCTCTGAATAGCCCATCACTTGTAACAATGAGCTAAATACAAAACTCTAGATACACATTATGAAACAAAAAATATCCTTTGTTTTTGCAGACCTCATTATCTCGAGAAATGTGTTAAGGGAGTCACTTCTGAATGTATCCTAACAGATATGTATGTATGTATACGAATTATGCCAACATATATTCTATTTACTAACCCATTTAACATCTTGACCTCACAAAAGAATAAAAGATGAAGAATATGACTCTTATCTGAAAATTAAGATCTGTATATTAGTTGCTCCCTTCTGCAATACTTCAAGTGAGTGCCCCTTCCACACATATTAGTCCTGTAAACATGAGTGACTTTTTTCAATCTGGTAATTTTATGGACATTAAAGCTATCCATATAGATAACTATGTGAATGATAGAGAAAATAACGTGTGCTGAAAAATTCTTTTTTTTTTTTTTTTTATTTACACATTAGAGAATTAAACAGATCTGCCTGACTGTAACAGACACCAGAGCAAACACAGTGAAGAAAATGCACAGAGTAAGATGAATCCGAACAATGTGTTCTTTAGTAGCCTTTGTTTTTCTTGGTCGTACTACAGTAAATGTAACTAATATACACATACACAAACTTCACATTAACCTCTGGCACCAATTAAACTACCTCAATGTTTCATGTTTGTTCAAGTTCATTATAAATGTGGTGATGTTTTAATAGCACATGACAGTGCATGCAAGAGAATCACCATATTCTCTTGCATGAAGATCACAGTATACAAAGAACCTTGTATCTGACTAAATTTCACTGGTTTTTAGATTAATCTGAGCCTACAGTAAAACAAGGCTTGCTTCCTGCTTACACAGTATCAGCAGGAACACATAAAAGTCCATCTTTAAAATATGTGCAATCTGCATACAAAAGGTGATGGTAATCATTCCAGACACACAGAAAAATAGGTCCATAATGAGAAAACTGAAAGAGATGTATTCATGCCCTACATAAGGGGCTTCAGCATGGCATTTCAGTGCCTTACTACAAGAAACACAATAATCAACACCTGGACCAACAGATTTCTTATTTTATCATCTCACTGGCTATTTCAGTTGCAAGAACTTCATCAGGCATTTATTAGTTTCTCTATTCCATAAATACAAATAAATTTTATAAAACCAGCATAGTAGCTTACAGTACCATATTTTGGTTTCGGTTTCTTTCATACATACTAAAATAAACTGTTTATTTGTAAATACAAGAAATCTTGTGAAATGTTTTCTGGTTTATATTAGTAATCCAAATAGTAAACACAAAATACAATTAGCTAACAAGGACAACCTCTCTAAATGTGATTTCTTTTTGTTCCCTTTCTCCTTTAAATGGGTAATTTTCTACTTGTTTTTGGTAAATTTCAGACCACATGAATGTACCTTGTCTTATACAACAGCCTTATGATGGGAATACAAGTGTAAGAATCTCAGCTGTCACCTAGATGGAGAGAAAATGAAAATGCCCTACCTTCAGAAGCCCAAGAGCTGTAGTCTCATGTAATAAACATCATATCCATCAAGCAGGTAGGATGTAGATGTAAAACTGTAGGCAAAGTGCAGCTTTCAAATTCAGTACCAGTAACATAGAATCATAGAATCAACTAGGTTGTAGAAGACCTTTAAGATCATAAAGGCCAACCATTACCCCAAGACTGCCAAGTCCACCACTAAACCATGTCACTGAGGGCCTCATCTACACAGTTTTTGAACACTTCCAGGGATGGTGATTCCACCACTGCCCTGGGCAGCCTGTTCTGATGCCTGACCACCCTTTTGGTGAAGAAATTTTTTCTAATATCCAATCTAAACCTCTCCTGGAGCAGCTTGAGTTCATTACTTCTTGTCCTCCCACTTGTTACCCGGGAGAAAAGACTGACCCCTACCCAGCTAGTCCTTTCAGCTACAACAACTAGTTATAGAGGGAGATGAGGTACCCCCTGAGCCTTCTCTTCTCCATTAAACAACCCCAGTTCCCTCAGGCATTCCTCATGAGACTTATGCTCCAGACCATTCACCAACTTTGTTGCCTTTTTCCAGACTTGCTTCAACACCTCAGTGTCTTTCTTGTAGTGAGGGGCCCAAAACTGAACACAGGATTTGAGGTGCAGCCTCACCACTGCCAAGTGTATGAGGATGATCATTTCCCTGGCCCTGCTGGCCATGCTATTCCTAATACAAGAGAGGATACACTAGCCTTCTTGGCTGCCTGGGCACAAGCTGGCTCATGTTCAGCCATCAATCAGCACACCCAAGTCGTTTTCCACTGAGTAGCTCTCCAGCCACTCTTTCCCAAGCCTAGAGAATATGATTATTGTGGCCCAAGTGTAGGACATGGCACTTTGCCTTGTTGAGCCTCAATATCACTGGCCACAGCCCATCAATCCAGCCTGTCCAGATCCCCCTGCAGGGCCTTCCTATCCTCCAGCAGATCAGCACTCCCAGACAACTTGGTGTCATCTGCAAATTTACTGAGGGTGCAATTTATCCCATCATCTAAATCATCAGTGAAGATATTAAACAACACTGGCTTTAACATCAAGCTGCAAGGGCCACCAGTGACCAATGACCAGTCACCAACTAGATGCGATGCCATTTATACCACTCTTTGGGCTTGGCCATCCAGCCAGTCTCCAACTCAGCGAAGAAGCCACCTATCCAGGCCATGTGCAGCCAGTTTCTCCAGGAAAGTTAGACAGTACCAAATAGACTACGTCCACAGCCTTTCCCTTATAAACCAGGAGGGTTACCTTTTTGTAGGAGATCAGGTGAGTGTTAACCTAATGGTACAATGAAGTTGTGAGAGATTTTTGCTATAGTGACATTATGTGCTTTCAGGGATTAGAAGTATTGAGTAATTTCACTTCAGTTTGCTTTCCAATCATAATTTTCTAATTTGCTTTAATGTATTTTCAAGCAGAATTTCCGTCTACATGAGAAAATCATGCCTGTCTTCAAGAAGGGTAAAATGGAGGATGGGGGGAACTGCAGGCAGGTCACCCTCTCTTGATGATGATGGAACGAATAACCCTTGAAACTTATTCCAAACACATGAAGGACAAGAAGGTGACAAGTGACAGGGAGGATAAGTATGGAGTTATGAAGTTGAAATGATGCTTGCAGAATTATGGACTTAGATAAGTGGGCAATAAATCTGGGTGAATAACTGGGTTTAAAGTTATGATCAGCTGCAAGAAGCCCAGCTGGAGGCCAGTCACAAATGATGTACCCCAAGGGTACATAAATACTGGGGCAAATACTCTTTAACCTGGATAATTAAAGACCTGGGTGCTGGGACAAAGTGTAGCCTCAGCAAGTTTGCAGTCATACAGAACTGGAAGGAGTGGCTGATTTATCAGATCGGTTGATGCTATTCAGAAGCACTTTGACAAGCTAGAGAAATAGGCTGACAGAAAGCAAATAAATTTCAACCAAGTCCTGTCCCTGGAATTACCCCAGGCAAAACTGACTAATTGATAAGCAGACTAATGAATAAAAAACATGATGATGTAAAAGCACTGTAGGCGATATGTCAGTTCTGGGACAAACAGAACAGTAGGGTGAGCAGCTAGTCAAAACTTCTGTGCTTTCCCACTTAGGATATGTAAAATTTCTCTCCAGTAATATTCCTATGACTGCTAGATATCAATAGAGGACAAAAGAAAATACTTTTTTTTCTTTCTCTTTTTATTTTTTTATCTGCAGAAATTGTCACCACTAAAGCAGGCCCTACCTCTGTACAATACAGTAGTTGTCTCTCAAAACTGTAGTTGTCTAACAGAAGTGAAAAGCTTTGTAGTTGAAATGTTCTTGACAAATCTAATTTATGTTCCTGAATATCTGGTTTTTAAGAACAGACTGCATATGCAAAATAGCTCTCCTTGCATGTTCAGTGAGTGGAAAGTAATCTAATGTCATCCTTCTTAATTTTATGGATATCAGCAGACAATAGCAGTCAAGCCTGAAAATTTGTCCATTTATGACTATGAAATCATGAATGGCAGTCTCCCCACCTAATTCAGAGTTAAATCTCTACACTAACCAGCTTCTCTTTGGAGACAGATATATTTAGTATGTAACACAACATACCTGTCTTAAAAATTCCTCTAGATCAGGTAACAGGTTATCATGCTGAAGGAATGGAACAGGGAATTATTATGAGCAAGCAGGTGGTAGGAAGCACTGTTTGCACAAGAGGTGGCATCTCTAAAGAAAGTGGAAGCACATGTTGCATCGAACATTTGAGAGCAAGTGCTTTAACCATAGAAGCTGCACTGCAAGTGCAAGCTTTAAATTAGGTTTTATGGTTGGTCAGGACTGAATCTAAATTTTATCATGTCTAAGATACCTAAGAACGTGCACTTGTTCTGCTTCTGATGATTGTAACTTCTGTACAAAAGACTTAATTTTAATTGTAATTGATGTATCAAGAATAGGTTTCCACGGAAACAACTTGAATTGGTTTATGTTTGAAGCCAAAAGGAAGGATTATGTCACTGAGCAAGGCATTTCTTTTATCTGTAATTACAGAAAAAATGCTTATACTTGGTTTTGTCAGTTTTCTCATGGTCACAGTGATGTGATCCATCTTTAACACGTGGCCTTCAACCCACAGCAAATGCCAAATAATAGCAAACCTCCCATCCATCTGATCAACAGAGACTTTAAGGAGTTTGTCCACTCTTTTGCTAAACACTCTTTTTGATTACTTTATACTGAACTCTGACTTAAGTTTAAACCAAAAAAACAGTCCTTCAAGGGGCTCATTATTGTGGACTGAGCATATTTAAAACACTGCTTAAAGCTCCAGTTCAACTCAATACTCCTCAGGCATAACAGATTATTTCTTTTTTTCTCCTGGAGGTAAAGCTTGTCTGAGCAGGAAACATAGCTTCCTTGGGAGCTAGGCTGAGATTATGAAATTAACTCCCCCAGGAATGGAGAACCACCACTGATCTTCCAATCTGAGTCAGAGCACACACCTTGGATTTCTCTTTAACAAACAAGTAACATATACATTAAAAAAAAAAAAAAAAAAAAATGTTAGGTTTGAANACACAAAAAAAAAAAAAAAAAAATAAAAAAAATCATAGAAATAATTAAGAAAAATCACAAAAACAAACAAAAAAACCAGGAAAAAAAAAAAAAAAAAAAAAAAAAAAAAAAGTGCTAGGGTACACTGCACACACAAATTCTGCCCCAAGGAGAGGATGAAAGAAAGAACATTTTGTGGCAGATGCTAATCATGTTTGTTCATGTACTACGGAAAGGTGTTTGTGTACTATAGGAAGGGTGCAGGGGGAGTGCAGTAAGAATCAACACAGAAGAGAATAGCCACACCATCACTCATGTCCTGACGTGTTCTGTAGGACTGTTTCTCTGCTCTGTGCTTTATCAGGAACACATTCTCTTTGCCATCTCCAAAAGCTCACATCTTAAGTGAATGAAGTTGACAGTTTATCCATCCATCCAGCTTCCTAAACCTAACAACTTTACAATAAGCCCTATAAATGTTAATTTTGATTCTCAATAAACAAAAAATCTGAATATAAAGTACTACTGACAGCACAGAGAGCTGTCAGTATACACAGTTTTAAAAAATGAAGTTCCACAAATTTCTGCATGAGCTTTCTATTAGGCCTCTGTGGTTTTAAAACTCTTTCCTAGTCTAGAATACATTTCTGTAGGTTTAACAATTCTTCCATTCTTATTTCAAGTCAGCTGAATACCATATGTTCAGATGTAAATCCTTTTAATTCTCTTGATGGGTTTTCAAAATCATGTAATCTGTAAAACTTTGAGATACCCATCCCTATTTAATAGTAGATTATTGCATTAATCCTTGGCCAGAAAAATGATCCTAAAATGCAGTCTCAGTTCCACACTCAAATTTGTCTTGTGCTGACAGTTGCATGATTTCACCAAAAGAAAGATGTGTGTACTCCTTATCCAACTGCAGGCATAAAATAAGGGAAGGAAAGAGACCAGTTGATTTGATTTGGTTGATAAGTGAAACTAAATGCAGTATGCAAATAGTATGTGTCTTGCAAAACGGTCATGAAGCAGTTTTACACACTGAAGAAACTGACAACAAAACTTTAGGCTGGATGCTTTACTGTGTCATGCATGCTTCCATTTAACAAAGCATGTGCCACAACTGGCCTTGAAATCTTATCACATTTCTCAAAGTGACAGCTTCAATTGCAAAAACCTGCACTTGAAAGAGATTTGTTGCCCATATTTGTACATTCAGTACCAGTCAACTCAGGCACTAAAATCAATGTGGACTTTGCAAACTTTCAGTAATGATGTCAAAATTGGTCTCTTTATGATATAGTAATGAAAACAGAGTCCCTGCAAAAACTACAGAGGGATTATGACACAAACCCTTTGTTTTTATACATGAGAAAGAATTATCACCAGTAGCTCATTATCAAGCAGACAAAAGATCTGGAAGAAAGAGCACTATGAAAGCTATTTACAGCAAGTAACCAGTAAGTTCCTGCTTTATTGCAGCATTTATACAAGCTGTACTCTCTACTGCTACAACGAGCTCTGATACTTTCTGAAACTTTCCCCCTACCAGGATATTTGCTTCCTCTTGCTAAGTTGTTCTTTGTGCAACACTAGTCTTAGACCATTCTCAGACTGCCTCAAATAACAGTGGTAGTACACAAGCAGTCATCTCACTACTGTGGACTGGATAGCCTTTAAGCCCTTGTCCTCTTGTGAAGGGAAAGACTGGCACCACAGAGAAGAGGAGTACAAAATGGAGAGAAGGAAATACCCGTGCTGGCAAAGCTGGACAAGCATTCAGGCCAGAAAGCTATCAGAAGGGTTTCTCTCTTTCTCTGAGCCAGAATGTCTCTGGCAGCTCTCCATGGGACTTGTCATGGACAAATGTCAGTAAGCAAAACACTGCACACTCTAAAGGAAACCGAACTCAAACGTTGTAGGCAGGTCCAGAATTACTACAGACAGATGGAACTTCCACACCTGAGTTCAAGCAAACTCTGGTGAGAATCAATACAATTCCTGTTTTATACAGCTATGATGCAAAATGCAGAGTATTTAATGTTGCATCTGCATTTCTGGTTTCAGGGCACTGAAGTAACACTCCACTATTTATCAGACAGGAGCAGCTGGGAATCTTGAGATGAGCAAATGGCAAGTCAGATTTTGGTGCCTAGTTAGTCTTGGATGGGGACAATATTTTAAATTACTGGAGTGAGCATATGAAGGAGATTAGCTCTATCACTACAGCTATCAAAATTGCTATAGTCAGGTTTAGGCTGCAGCAAGAAATTAACTAAGGAAATTAATTAAATGGTATTATAAGCTAATAGACTTTGGCTGTTTGTTTCTTCTCTGCTGGAAGCAGTCATCCCTCTAGCAATGGAAAGGAATAGATCTCATGAACCTCTCTCATCTGTTTAAATTAGCCAGCTTAGTTTAAACGCCCTTCATCAGCAAGTTAAATTAACTCAGGTAGCATTTTGCTGAAACAGCGAAAGATGGTGTTCTGTTGTCTCTTCTGTAAGGCTGCAGCCTTCAGTAGAGGTTTAGTAATGAACAGCTGAAGGACAATGATATCTTAAACCCCCACAGCTGCTTCTGTGATGATTGTCTGAGAGGGCCTCAGTGTTAACTTACTGAGATGCATATATGGGCAAGGTCAGACATATGCTAACTGCTACAGCATGCTTACAGATTTCAGAAGAAAAAAATACCATATTGATGTGGTAAGCACTGGCATCTAGTGCAATTTAAGATGGTTATGGAAACCAGATGTCAGTACAGACTGGCAGGTATCATTCAGGACCTCTGGAAAACCTGCATTGCTGTGAAGGGGCAGCTAGAGGCCAGATGACTACCTCATGGCTCTACCCTACTTGCACTATTATAAGACACATATATTTAGGAATTCATTCTTAAAACACTGTTCTTGGTGATAAGGATGTTTTATTAAAAATTCATAAGATTAATTTTTATTTATTTTTTAAATCCTTCTTTCTCCCTGTCCTGATCCCAGACACTCACTGATAAGCTCAATTGCTAAATTTCTTTTCCTATTCATCAAGGACAGAATTAGTTTAATACTGGAGGCTTTTACAGATCATACCCTTATATTCTGGAATATAATATACAGGCTAGATTCTGCAGCTGAAGGTATACGGAATATCTGCAGCCTTGCTTATAAGGCACAATTTTATGTTACTGAGTATATTGTGCCTGCTATTTCCTAATTCCTATGGGCATGATTGTTACCTTCCTCTATTGAAAAGTCTTTCAAACACTTCTTAAGTGCTGCCAGCAGAGCTCAAGAAGAATTGGTTCATTGGAAAGGCGTTTCAGCAAGTGGCACTTTGTACAATGACTTTGAACCACTTTGTTAGCCTACATGTGCTGC
This sequence comes from Agapornis roseicollis, assembly GCA_002631895.1. Taxonomy (NCBI): domain Eukaryota; kingdom Metazoa; phylum Chordata; class Aves; order Psittaciformes; family Psittacidae; genus Agapornis; species Agapornis roseicollis. The sequence continues at coordinate 63,482 of NDXB01019936.1, read as the reverse complement.
CAGCCAGAAAATACATCCTCTAGTGCTGCAATGCAGTTTCTGCCAATCATGAGCTGGCAAGGATGTGAAGGATTAGGGAAGGGTGCTACAGAGCTCCTGGACAAAGAGGCTCAGTCTTGCAATGACATCTACTGGCTAACCAGAAAGGCACTAACTCACCTGTAGGGAAGCTCATTCCAACATTTTCTATTCCTGAACGTTTTAGGTACAATGTACATCTAACCTCAGAAAGAGGAGGTTAAAACAGCAGGGAAAATAAGGACTCATGGAGAAACATTACCTCTGCTGCTAATGCTTATTCTGACTATGTATCTTGCCTTCTCCCATAGAACAGAAAAGCAAAATAGATACAATATGCTGAGCTGTATTTGGAATGTACTGTAGGTAGAAATTTCCCTACTATAGCAGCTGCCTAGCTTTGCTTTCTTTTAGTCCTACCTTCCCTTCTGTGAGCATGAAATCTTTCTAAAATGTCTGTGGTTGTTTTCATCTTAACTTCCATCTCTAATCTGCCAAATGTGTAGAAGCTAAAATGTCCTCTTATGTGGCAGTTTTAGAGCGCACTTGCATGTTTCTTTTTCTTCTAAGCTCTCTCCGGCTGAACTGATTAGACATCCCTAGCCAGTCCTCCACCCCAGACTCACTTTTCACCTTAATTCCCAGAACATGTTTCACAGCACACACTTCCTACCAGCACTAAAGGCCCCGAAGAGCTGACTTATTTAAAGTGTCATCAGGATACCTGGTCCTTGTGTGACTCTGGCACAAAAAACTGCTTCTTGCCACCACAACCCAGATCCTTTCAACTTTGTCCATTGCAGTAGACCTGCTCTCTTCTCTTTTACCAGTCCAAGACTGAAAGAGCACAGCCTGCTCTCAGTCTTGGTACAGACATAGTGCAACCCCTGGCTCAGTTCAGCCTCTATTTTACTAGGATGCAGAAAGACAGTAACCCCCTAGCCAGCTGGCTGCCCTTGAAGAGTGTGCTGGAACATAAGGTATCAGCCCCTCTTTCTTCCTGCTCTCCATCAGTTCAGCAGCGATGACAACAATACACTGCCAAGGAGGTGGAATGCCAATTCTCAATACTTTTCCATGAGTTCATTATCTGTAGTGTGAGCTAGAGCTGTTCACAGCCTTCACCCTGGCATTTTCACTACAGCAGAAGAAACTGAGAAATAACACCAAGGAGAGTAGGGAAATTGGAAAAGTTATACAGATAGGATGCAAAAAACCCAACTCTTGTTTTGCCAATCAAGCTACTTGAAGCATAAAATACAAACAAATGACATAAAGGATTAGAGCTAAGATTTGTCAGATGTTCTGATTTCTACTTACCTTGGAGTTTATTAACTTCAGAAGAGTAACATTTAATGAATGTCATTAAAAGGATTGATCAAACATCCCTTTTAAAATACATATTAAACTTTCCAGAAGCATTATTCCTTATAGTTGTTAAGATTATTTTCTCCCTTTACATAGCATTCACATTATAATTGAGTTCACTTGTTCAAGTCAGTTTAAGCTAAGTGAAAATGGACAAAACCAAAGCCACTCTGGAATGAGTTTCCAGAACAAAGGGATTATATCAATAGCTGATGAGCTGCACTTAAATGGAGTTAGAATGGACTCCCCTGACAAGACAGCAATCTCAAGGTAAAAGCATTAACCTGACAGATTTAGCAGACTTTGTACACAGGGAAGATTCAAACTAAAGACAATTAGAGTTCTAACTCACAGGAAAAGTAGTTAAGTAATGTAACTTAAGGGCAAAGTTTGCTATTAGCAGTTTGGTATACCTGTAGATAATATGGTTCAGAAAATTAAATCTCTCACATTTTCATTTATTTAAAGTCCTTTGACATACATTTTTTTTTTGATCACAACATAGACAAGATTAAAGATTCAGCTCACTAACTAATCAGTATTCCTCCTTTTCAAGAATGACCTTTTAAAGGTTTAAGGTAGGAGACATCCCTGGGTAACATAAAAGGTGTTTCAAACTATGTCACATGAACAGGAGCGTTGCCAGAAGCCAGCTATTACTCTGGAAGCACCCTTCAGTGGTCATTCAGTCAGTCTGTGTAATTTCTTTCTTCTTTTCTTCCCCCTAGGTAGGACCAATTATTGGACACAGATCTGAAAGCGCACAGGCAGCTCTCACTGAGGTCAGGAAACAACTACTTAATGTATCCTGCTTTCAACTCTCCTAATGAATGGGTAACTCCTAGGTTAAAAATTATCTTTCAAGGTTTATGTACTTTATGCCAGAAAGAGCAGGGAAAAAAAAAAAA
>NDXB01019936.1:46410-61100 GCA_002631895.1 Agapornis roseicollis | reverse complement strand
AAAAAAAGAAGAGGAAAAAAAAAAAAAAAAAAAAAAGGAAAAAAAAAGTGAACTAAACCCACTGCTTGCTTTATGTTTAACCTACACCTACCAGAATAAATGTGTGAACTTGTGTTAATCACAAAATATCTGTCAGTTTGCTAACAAATATTTTTTGACGCTTATGCTAATGCCATCACCCAGGGAAAAAAAAAAAAAAAAAAAAAAAAAGTATTGTTAATGTAGCTTCTAGGAGAATTTAAGTATAATTTTTATTACAAAGCCAAAAAGCTTTCATGTAATTTCTGTTTCCATGCTTTACCATGTTCGTTTGACATTTATGACTCTGAGAAAAAAAGGTGGCAATGCTCAGGTTTCTAAAAATTAGGTGCTTATTTCCTTCATTTTACCTAGTTGCTTAAAACTCTGTCCTAAATATGGCAAACATCCCATACCAGATTCTGAACACAGCACAGTGCTGTAAGTTTAAAGTTCCTTTTCCAGTGGCCACAGACATGCACACCAAATAGAACAAAATATGGGGAGAGAGACAGACAATATAAAAGTATACTGTTAATGTGCCAGACCTGATGCAAAACCAACACAATCTCTTTTCACTGTAACCTCATTTCAGAAGGCTGTTGGGAGCTTCCTAGCTGTTTTGGGAGGTGTTGGTTTATTGAGAGTGTATATCTTAGCAAATGAGAAGCAAATAAATACATGTAAATCTCATTCCACAATCCTCATGGCTGAGCCTGTACCTTGCACACCTGCAGTATTGTGCTCGGGCTCTTTGTCCACTTCGCAGTACCATGTCCCAAAGGTGAGCTGCAATCAAGAACTAAATTTGTCTTGTTTTGTCATTGCAAGAGGGGGGTTGCTATATAGCCACAAACATACAACCTATAAGTGACATGTGATCAGCAGAGCACTGCAAAAATGTATGTTCTTCAGCAACATCTTAGTGTCACAGCCCAGCTTTTATCACAGGACTTTGCATGTCCTATCAAGCGATATGACACACACCATTGGCAAACTGTGTATTAGATTGTGAGCAGGGATTGTGAGCACTTCACATACCTTGGAGCTTTGCAGGTATTAACCCTCTGCCAATTCCCCAAACCACTCCTGGATTCCAAATAAAATGAGAATTCCTTTGCAAGACCTGCCAGTAATAAAAGGCATAACCATGTTCATCACAGCCCTTAAGAATTCCACTAAAAAATCAAACTCACTGATGCAGTCCTTCAGGGCAGTCCTGTGCTGGAGTACAAAGGTGAGGTTACCCTGGCTCTATGCCATCTGTGTTCCTCTCCAGATCCAGTAAAGCACCGTTCTGCAGATCTTCTACACACAGCTCACTCCATTTTGGTCACCTTTTTTGAACCCCTCCAGGTAGCCCATCTGTTTGTCATGGCAACTCTGCTTCCCCCGCTACATAACAAATTGCAGCTTTCCAGCCTGCAGCAGCTGGTATCTGATCTGATTGATTTTTCCCCACAGATCATAACAGTATTGGCAACTCCATGGTTTTTATGTACAAAAAAATTATGATACAAGTCCAAGACACTTGTCAGTCTAGTCAGTATGTGAGGCAGAGCACCATAAGCAGTCTGAGGAATACTATACTAAATTTTACAATTATTACTTCTGGTGGTTTTTGTTTCTCCCCACTGGATTACACTAGATTGAATAATCAATTCCACACACACAGCAAGTCCAAGAAAATCTGCAAATGCTCATCTTTTACCTATGTAAATATGTTTTGCATAGATGCTATCAGTCTCTGTTTGTGATGTATTCATTAGCCATATTATAAAACCCAAGTAATTTTATTCTTGGATACACCAGGATGTTGTAGCATACCTATTTTAAGGGTGAGAACAAATGCAGAAATCTGCAGATAAACATCATGCTTCAGTTCCTTAAAGGTCTGTCTTTAGTCAGGGACTCATCTCATCCCAAAACAGATATCTAAAATAAATGTATGTTAGATGAAATAAATCCCTCCCTTGAAAGACAGTCTAAAGATGTTGCAGGCTGAAGAAGGACAATGAAAAGGGAATAGAGGGTTTTTCTCCCAATGTGAACTGCTACAGAAAGACTAAGGGTTGTGCAGTTCAACCCCTATTTTTTCCTCAAGCACAATAGATAAAGATCTTCTGAAGTGAAGACAGAAGGAGATGGGGAGAGGTTTACAACAGAATATTTTTATACATGTCTCTGTGACCAGACTTTGATTTCAGTTTTTTAAAGTAGGAGCAGTTTTCCATTAAAATGAAAAAAGCATTTTTTAATGCCTCTTTAATTGCATCACTGAAAAAAATCCTATCCTACAAAGAGCAGATGTAACTGTATACACTCTCATGACAAAAGACTAGTTTGCTGGCATTTCTTTCACCAGGATTAAAATCAGATGGCATAAAATTTTAAGCCTTAGGACTGTGTAAAATTAGCATTGCATTTTCTCTTGTAAATTTTGAAATGCAGTTCTAGCAACACATAATTACACTTAACTCTGTGTTATCCAGGGTTAAGGTTAAGGGGCCTGGGAAATCCCAGAAAAAATGGAAAAATAAAAACAAAGGAATTATGAGACATGCTGGGGAGGATGATGTGCAGATAGGCAAACAACCCTGTAGGGCATCGGGTCAAGTTTAGCACAGGGTGGAAGCAATTAGTTCCACCCACAAATAACTGTGAGTTTGCTTATATAATTAATCCTGAATTCTCTCTGAAGTTCTCCCTTACCAGATAACATTTTCAAAAACATCTGAATGACTCAGGAGCCACTGCTTTTTGGTGAAACTTCACATGAACAAATAGATCAGAAGAGCAGTACCAAGATCTTCTTATACAGCAAAGTGTCAATTCCACTTTATGAGGCACAGAGCTGACAAGCCCAGCAGAGATGACTGCTTCAGTGGCAGAATTCAAGTGGTATGAAAACATAATAAAATAATTTCTCTTTCTAGGACAACAAAGAAATCTACCTGTCCCGCGAGGGGTTGCACTGTTCCCAGGGTTTATGTTTACATGATTCATAATTTCAGTGTAGCACTTCTAATTTCAACAATATTTTATTTGAAGCAAAACTTACTGAGCCTTTTTTTAATTCATTATATGGACATGAGATGGGAAACGAAAAAAGATCTTATTCTAATTTTTTATGAATTATCATCATCTCTTCTAATCCCATAAAACCAAAAGCACCTAAATGCCCAGGTTTTTAATGGCATCACAGATCAGCAGCTTCTCTTCCTCCTGCCATGCAGAGGTGTGAAGCACAAAGCATTTGTTACTTCCTTTGCTTGCTTGGAATCAGCCTATGTGATGACAACAGTACTTTCCTAACCTCTGTAGTGGCCATAGAAATCAGTATGCAATTGTCCTTGCATAACAAAAGCCCTAGGCCTCACGCTCAGTGGCTCAGCATATGCCAAAGAACACAGCATCCAAAAGAGCAAACACTTCCCAAGCCTCCAGCTCTATACAGAACACCTGTATTTTACTCGACAACAATCTGATCAGCCACAGCTCTTGGCAGACTACTGCAAAATAGCATTCATGGCAGATTCTCAAAAAGCTCCAGTTCTATTTCCTTATGTACAATTTCTAACTATCATGGATTATTTGTATCAGGGATGCCTAATACTGTAATCACTTGGTAGAGCACTACCAAAAGGGCAGTCTGGGGGAACTGATCTGGTTAAGCAGCCATCCATCTGAATATATACAAAGCCTAGAGACCAAAGAAGGGAGACTTGAAAACAATCCACCCACAGGTGAACCTAAACTTATTTTACTTTGTTACAACTATGTATTTTTTAAAGCTAGTTAAAACCCTGAAATTTTTGGTGTGCACTTATTAAAACACAGGATTGCTTTTCATAACATGTGTCCTGGGTTCAGCAGTTGCAGTCAGTTTTTCTCCTCTTTAGTAGCTGGTGTTTTGACTTAACCCGGGAACAAGGCTGATAAGACCAATATTTTTGGTTGTTGCTAAGCAATGTTTGCCCTGACCAAGGACTTTGTGAGCCTCATGCTCTGCCAGGAAGGAGGGGATGCCGGGAGAAAGGAGGGACAGGACCCAAACTGACCAAAGAGGTATTCCATACCATAGCATGTCATGCCCAGGATGTAACTGGGAGGGATCCGGAAGGGCTAGTTCTCTCTCTGGGGTGTTGGTTGGAGGTATTCAGTTGGTGGTTGGTGGGGTGTCGTGAGTTATCTGTTGGTGGTTGGTGAGATGCTGTATTCTTTTCCCTTGTTATTTCTTTTATCGATATTATTACTGGTGGTAGCAGTAGTGATTTGTGTTATACCTTAGTTACTAAACTGTTCTTATCTCAACCTGTGGGAGTTGCATTCTTTTGATTCTCCTCCCCATCCCTCTGGAAGCAGGGAGGGCAAGAAAGGGGGGTTGAGTGAGTGAACGAGATGCGTGGCTGGGTTTAAATCACAACACATGTTATCATGATCTGCATTGTACTAACATGCAAATACCATAATTGCAATAAAAATATGGAAATAGTACGATTAAGAGGATGGTGCATTCAATGACAATTAGTCAATGGGGTGTTCTAAATCTGTGTACAAACAAGACAGGCTTCTAGGTAGCAGGTACAAACTTGGACATGCCAGACACACCAACATGTCCTTTGAATAAGCAGGGAATAAAGGTTATTAATGAATTGCATGATACTGTACATTCTGATACAAATCTTGACCTCATGTCCACACCTGACAGGCAAGCCCTGGCAAATCTTGCCATATCAGCTTTAAGACACTGCCCCCACAGCTGTCCACCCCTTTCCTATATTACTGGCAGGCCTGTGACAGCATTAGTGAAGCAGGGTATGTGTACCTTCCCCTAAAACACTCACTCATAGTTCAGCATCTTAGCCGCACTACAGAGCTGGACTAATGCTGGCATTACTAACATATGCATACCATTCTGCTGACTCTAAAAAGGCAGCTACCTCTGGCAGAGGGGGATTTAATAACATATTAAACCACCACACCTGTTTCCTCATTAAATGACAGTCAAAACTTTTTTTTTTTTTCCAATGTGGTTATTAATCCAGAAATCCTCCCACTATCTTTAAGAAGCGCATTAAGAACAAAAGGTGTAACAAGTAGTGTCAGCAAAGTTAGATACATTTGAATAAAACCAAAAATGCAAGTTTTTAACCAGAAAAGAGGTCAATGTATCAAAATAATGTCCAGATCCTTGCCCTCACAAAGGTTCCTTTTACTTTCTCATATCCCAGTCAGTCCACTGGAGCAGAACACTGCCATGCTGCAGAGGAACAGCAGTTTCTACAACATACCCTGTTCTGAGCACAAAGAAAGTGAGGGTGGAACAACAATTCCCAACTTTTGGTACTGTGCATTGCCATTGTGCCTTCAATCCAAATGAGCAATTGCAGCACTTAGGCTCATGGTACCTAGCTTTAAACTAGATAGTTAAAGAATTTATATGGCAGTGACAATGCAGAACTCAGCAAGAACAGCTGCACCTACTACTGCAGACTGCTTTTGCAGGTCAAGCTGAATCCCAAACTGTTGTAGCTACATTATTATTAGTACCTGGTCCAGATGATAAAGTCAGCTCAGGTACCTCTCTACAGTCATTACTCTGCCTTACAATTAGCCTGCTGTGATTTACACACAAAATCCATTATGAATAGAGGCTTTAGGTCTCCTTTGATGCAGCCCAGAGTCACCCTGAATGTGCAATACAGTTTTAGAAGTCATCTTACCATGTCACCTTCTCTAGAAGTGCAAAAAGATTACATTTTATTTCCATGCAAAAATGATCTGGTTAACTGCAACACTGACATAATATTTTTGGATCTTCTGCTCATCAAAATCATCTCTCTTAAGCCATTAAACAGCTCATCACTATACTATTTGGGAAATTAGAAACACCTCATCACTATTACATATGAAAATGTAAAGCACAGTGATTTGTGGTACAGTATGAGATTACGTTAGATTAAAAAATTGCAACACCAAGAGCAAACACAAACAGGAAATTTGGCAAGCATCTGCATGCACTGGCTCTAACCAGAGACATCTTCAGAAAGAAACCTCCAGAGGCAACATTTTCTTTGTTACGCAAAAAAATAGTAAAATATCAGAGTAAGTTGGCATCTTTACAGACACTGCATGTCTGAACAAACATGCTGCAATTTCTTGTTTTACTACAACATCATCTCTGGATTTCTCCCAGTAGTCAGAAATAGCAATGGACAGTTATTGACTGAAAAGGAGGTCACATCAGAACAGTAGTTTGTGCAAAATGAGACTGCTCAGAGCTTCTGTGCTAACCATTTTCCTTGCTTTACCAAATTTTTCACTTAAAAATATACTTTGATAAATGTGAGTAACACTGATTCCCTTAACCCAGATTACCTGGATGCCTGAGACAGGGCTAAACCCCCTCTCCCCTCTCCCCCCACCCCCCACTGAAGGGCTATTTGCACGGCCTAACTTGAGCAGCGAAGTTAAGATATCTGGGTTAGGAGACCAATCTCTTTAACTTCTCTTGAAGTTCCTGCAAGGAGAGAAAGGCCGCTTCAGTACAAACTCAGATCAGAAGCTGAGTACTCTCAGCTGCTTTCTGAAGACGCCCTTCTTTTTCCAGGGCACAACCCTATGAGTATGGACTCCTGACTTCATCCTCAGCACTAGAAAGCTGCTGACTCAGTACTAGATGGAGACTACTTTGATAAGCACAATAGCAACAATTACACATTGTTTCATAGCCATTCAGAACATGTAAGCATTCTGGACTTCATAACAACTTTTAAAATGAAGATGCACTTTTTTTCTTTCTTTTTAAAAGAAGAAACAAAATCAAAGAACCAATTTTTGAAAAATCCCATGATATTATAGTTCTTGAGTAGCCTTTACTCAATCCAACACTGAAGCATTTGGCTGATGACTTTTGGTTCATCACTGCTTGTATGTTTTGATGTCTTCAAAAGAGATACTGTTTCAATGATGTATTCATTGTATGGGGGCTACATTCAACCTGCTAATCAAACAATTGATGAAAGGGATGCCATTTATCATGGTAGAACACAAGACATAACCACCTGGATCTTTCTATTGTAGAAGTTTTATAGGATTCTAAAGCCAAAACATAAAGGTGCATGACCCATCATTTCAATAATCAAACTGCATATGTCCTACAGCACACAAATCACCATCTTGTGCAATGTACTTTGGATGTTTAATCCACTTTTGGTGTAGTGATAATGAATTTGCAGCATGATGTTCCTTACACAAGACCAATTAGGCTATATTTTCATCACTTGTTACCTCAATTCCAAGCGAAGTCTATCACCAACATGGATGAAACATTCTAAAGAAAATCAGAAGTTTCCTTTATTAAAAAACTAAAATTATTTAAAAATTTAATAAAAGTGATTAGAACATTACAAATTATGTGACATAATGCATTCTATTTTGTGTGTAGTACTATACACAAAATATTTTTTCCTTAGTACAGATTAAGATTTTTTCTCATATCAGATATGTATGTCATTTTCCATCTTTTCTTTTTCTGTTTTATTCATTATTTCTCCTTTTCATATTTTAGATTAATATTTTAAAAGTACAATATTTATGGTATATTCAAAAATCCAAGAAAAATTTGTCTACATGCTAATGGAGATGGAATGCTGGAATGCCATTCTACAGACTAAATGGGCTCATAACATTTTATAAATCATCTTTTCTCTGCTGCTAAGCCACCAGTCAGGAAAATCCATAATAACATACCTATAATGGGTGCTAGATAGCTGTTTATTCGTTTAACTATTTAATCTTCTTTGCCTGAAGTGCCCAAGAGTATGTATGTGAGATGGCCTTAACTGATTAATTATGGGATGCTATAGATATGGGCAACCCATGCCTTTGTGTGTGGCTGCACCATCACTAGTACCAGCACAAGGAGAACAGGTACAGCCAGATGCAAAGAAGAGGTGGGACTTCCCCTTAGGTAGGCAGCACAGTTTCAGGTTACCTCAGGCAGTCTGTGAAGCCCTACCTGAACTGAGCGTGAAGCAGCATAACTAGACAGCTGAGCTGAGCTGAGCTGAGCTGAGCATAACCAACTTCTCAAAGCCCTCAACTCAGGAAGCTCCATTTCTTTCCCCTTCTCAGGTTCCTCCATTCCTAGCTGTGTGGTCTCCATGCTGCTCATCACTACCTGCCTGCTAAACCAACTCAATGCCCTTATCACTCACTTTGCCTAAAAAGCTACCAGCTTTCTGCCAGGACAGGTAGTTGAATCAACTTAGCATTCTATAAACTAGCATTAAAATGAAATAGGAAATGATGATGGAGGGAAAGGGGCTCTCTTTTGGCAGCAGCAAGTCATCAAGTTAGTTTCACTGTATCACTGAACTACATTTTAAGGGAGGAACCCAAGTGCTGTAAGGTCTGCAGATGATGGAGAGAATCAAGTAACTCCAGAGGGCTACTGCACTACTGCACCTATTATGCTGGGTTTTTGTTTTGTTTTGGTTTTTATTTTTTTTTTCCACACTGCATGAAACCTGAAATACCTTCAACATTTTCTACCAGTTGTAAGCGATGCTTCAAAAGGTTTAAGATCTAGGCAGCATGGATTATGGATTCCCTCTTTCCCTCCTACCCCCGTCAGCCAAACACTGATTCATTAACCTATTTTTTTATCTACAACAGCTCGTAAAAGTAGAAAAATCACAGAGTTAGGAGGCAAACTTGAAAGCGTTCATTTTTCTTTCAATTTAACTCTCTAAAATTGGGAGACATCAAAATAATCACTGAATTTAAGCTATAAAACGGTACGCTTTTATCATAGTTCAGACACTTTCAGAATACCCTTTCATACCACTTACATGAATATTATGATGTCTGTGGTTTTTCTATTTTAACCAGTCATTGCAGATAGGGATGTCTATACTTTAATGTATAATACTTACCTCATATAAAGAGAGAAGAGGGAAATCAACAGCTTGCAAGTTCTTCACCATGAGCCAAGGTAATAAATCCTGGGAGTTGCTTATGCAACCTTTCATGTGATTGCCCCACAATCTTACTGAGATGTACTTTCTTCTTACAGATGATAGTTACTAACCATATTCCATTTTTATGGTGAATATGGAAATCAGTTTCTAGCCCTAACTCAGCTATCAGTGATTCACACTAATTTGGAAATGCTTCTTGCAGATAAAACTTGCAAGCTACTCACATTCACGAAAGCTTATACACTTGAAATAGTCTTGCTTTTTCACAGCTGAATGAAATAATGGAATTGAGTTTTTTCTTACTGCCATTATACAAGCCTTGGGTTTATTTAGGTTGACACATTATAGTATGAACATCAACAGTGTCCCAGGCTGTATTATGGTGACTGCCAGTAGGTTGAAATAGGGGATTCTTCACTTCAAGCTCAGCACTGGTGAGACACAGGTAGGGTACTGAGCCCAGTTCTGAGCTTCCCAACACAAGAGAGACATGGACAAACTGGAGCAAGTCCAGTGAAGTTCACAAAGACAGTTAAGGAACTGGAGCACCTAACATACAAGAAGAGATTGAGAGACCTGTGATTGTTCAGCCTGAAGAAAACAGGTGGGAAACTTATCAATGCATATAAATACCTAATGGGAGGGTGTAATGAGAGGGAGACATACTCTTCTCACAAGTGCTCAGTGACAGGACAAGAAACCATGAGGACAAACTGAATTACAAGATGCATTCAAACAAGAGAAAAAACTTCTTTACTGTAAGGATGTTCAAGCTCTGCATCAGATTGTCCAGAGAGGTTGTAGAGTCTCCATTTTTGAAGACACTCAAAATTTGACTGGGGTCATTCCTAGGAATGAAGAGTTGTTGCTCTTCACAGGGATATCAGATTATATGATCTTCAGAGGTGCTTTAAAACCACTGTTATTCCATGACTCTATGGCTCGCATGTAATCACATACCAAGTGTAAAATCCATTTTAGCAACTTCATCTCAAAGCCATCCTTTCTCCACTTAGAGAAACAAAAATACTAGAAAAGTACTAGATTATTTTCTAATCATGTTATTTATTTTAACCTAAAACCTGAGAATATTCAGAATATTCAATATAAACATAATGTCTTCATTTCCTTAACTTCACAGCTAATAGTTCCACTGCATTTCCTGTATACACATGCACATGAATATAATATGATGAAGATACTCCATACTCACACAAGTACTTAGAAAAAATTCATTAAATATTTATAAAGAAGTTTTTGCAGTATAACCTTCAGTGCTCAATTCCATATTTTCCCTAATCACTTGGTGTATTAAAGGATAATATATAGTAGTTAAAAATGTTATTTGCATCTCTAACCATTTTATCTGAATCACAACTTCTTGGTATTTCACTCCACCAAAAATTATCTCTGTATTCTTTCTCAACTATTTAGATAAAAGGAATGGCCACTGCAAATGAACCTGGTTTGCCAAATTTACAGTGAAGATAACAGTCTTACTCGTATTAATTCCATCAACTCATTATAACTGTTCTCAGTATCTACTCCATATGCTACAGTAACTAAGCTCATAGAGAAATAAAGTGGAAGCATAAGCATCTCCAAGCACCAGGAAAGGCAAAATGCAGAACAGGTAACTAAAAGTTAATCTCTACTAATCTTTACTGTTGCCCAACCCATATCTAAAGCACAAATCCATCTTACCTCACTGATGTACAATGACTATTTACCTACTGCAACAACCATTTGGGAAAGACTTTGAGAAAGACTTATTTTGATATACCTGATTTGGACTCCTAACAAATTCATTATCTTTTCTAATATCAGGAGTATCCTCATGGATTAAGGAATTTCTGCTGATTTGTATTAATATGATATAAAAACATTTGATGTTTTAAATACTCTTATTTTTAACTACTGATTCAACCATAATATATATTACAGTAAGCTCTACCAGTCATTGTCCCCCAGAGAACATAAAGAACAGCAATATGCCTTTCAGTGGCAAAAGGACAGTTTTCACTTTTAGGAGCCAGATTCATCTGTTTCATCTCTGGATGCCTATATCTTTCTAGTTGTTTCAGGCCCCCTTTACCATATATGAAGAAATGAGCACCCCAGGAGGGAAATTCAGTTACTCTAATAGCTTGTCTCTTTAGATTGAGATGAATCACCCTTATTTAATCAGATTAACAACTCAACTATAAAAGTATCTCAAAATTATAACTAGATTCGGAACCATACATTAGGAAACTAATAATTCCTGTTGGTTTATTTTCTTTCTGAATTTGAACTCTAGTTGCACATTGAGGAGAAAAATGTTTTGTTTTGATGTAATAAATGAACAGACTACAAAAATATATTGCCTCTTTAGACCTTAAAAAAAAACCAACCAAACAAAACTGCCCAAGAAAGTATGCTACTAGCCCCCTCCAAACTTGGCCAAATCCTATGAAATAGAACACACATCTAAAATTAAAATTAAGATACTAGTAAAATTACATGACAGCGTACCTGTGCTAGCTTGATTTAGTTAGCACTCAAATATTAGCCATTAAGGGATTGTAATGTGGGTATCAGCATTGTCTGTAATTTATTTAGCATGTATATCCAGAATGTATAGAGAGTTTGTGCTCGGATTATCATATGTCAGAATTCATGCTGTGGCTTCTGCTACTCTAAAGTATGCAGCCAGCTTGAAGTAAAACAAATATGTTATCACATACAATTAATCATACTTTTGTTCCTCCTGTGTATCCTATTCAATGACATTTAGCACACAGCCTTGTATTTTGGAACGGAGCTGAGCAACACTGCCCAAAGGGGAATTCTCAGAGGGAATGTATTTATGATGGGGGAAAGAAGTGAATTTTTTTACCTTAGCAGGGGATAAGGCAAGGACTACTAAAGTACACAGTAAGCAATTAAAGGTTTTTAAAAGAAGCTCAGAGAAAGAACTACTTAAAAATACATAAGTAAAAAAAAAATATAATCTGAATTGACTCATGGACACCACTTTGCACTGAAAGCACACCCGAAACATTTCATTTTACTCTTAATCCTTGACTACGTTTATCAGCTTCTTGACAATCTCTTATCAGCTCTACACTGGGAAGGCGGGTTGGGCCTGAGAGCTGTAGTTTCAGATATTATGAACAGTGAGAGCTAAAAGTTGGCCTAAAAAGCATTCTGTAGAAGTGTGAAAATATCTCCTGACCATCTTCCCCCGACCCCAAATAATTATTTTTCATTAAAACTGAAATCTTTCCTATGGAAAAGAAATGTATATTTTTCACGTATTTCTCATATGTCTGCTGCTTAAAACAGTATGCTCTGTCTCATTCCAATGTAACTAGCTGACTGAATAATAATATCTATAAGCAAAGGTCAGAGTAAAGACCTGTTTATGCAAAGCTAAGCACTGAAAGAGGAATACTTGCTTTTCTTCAGGTAGAAAGCCAGTTCAGGCATGTCAAGAATTCAAAGTTCAAGCCTTAACTGTGAACTGTGTTACTCACCAAAGCAACCAGTGTAACATGGGAAATAGGAGTGAAGCATGAAAGAAAGATACCATATTAGAATATGTATTTGTTATGTAAACTCAAAGAGGCTAGCTGGTTTAAGGACTATATACCATCCTTTTTATATACACACGCACACACACACACATATAGTCCTTTTATAGTAGACTATAAAACATATACCTTACAGACAATCATATAAGTCAGCATAGTGAAACAAAAGTGAAGTAACTATCTTTGGGCCACTGGACAGCTATAGGAGTGGGCAGTTATGCAATCTGATGATGATGATGATGGCTTGGCTTTGTGAATGAAGATTTGGGAAGGGCTTTACCCACGCTTACTACAGGCACGATGAAGACTAAAAGGGCAATGTGGGATACACAAATCCAGTTGGAAAAAAGGCTGCTTGGTCATTCAGGATGCTTTCAAACAAGACTGTCATCTCCTGGGTCAGTCTGGAGCGACCAATATCCTGAACTGCCTGCATGCAGGGTTGGGTCTGAGGCTTCCAGTGCATCTTATCACCTGCCGTTTTATCCTTTGCCTGTTGCTACAGGGCTTTCCGAGTGTGAGTAAACCCTTTGGGCTTGCGCAGTAAGTTTTTTAGGTGAGGCACAACATGCGCAGAACTGGTCCTACCCTTTACACCTGAGGTTTATCTGCCAGGGACACTCATATCCCCACATTTGGTATCACATCACAGGGCATCCATAAAGAAGCCAATAGTGTGATGAACATGAAATACCATTCTCATTTGTTAAACTCTTCTAAGCAACATACTAATGTATGCTGGATAACCTCTGTGGGAATAATTTTGTCAAGTAGGGGTTGGAGAGCTGATGAGTCTTGATCTACTTTCATTTACATAAGAATATTTTACTTGATTATGTCAGAATAACCCTGATCTAGCTAAGAAGAACAGGATAAACAATACAATTCTAAAACTACTGCACCTACATTTATATATAATATTACTTTATGAAAAGCTGGCACATTATGAGGTTTTAAATATAAAAACATATCTAAAATTTGGTGTCAGCTTTTTCACTGTTAAATACAAAAGGTAGTTTTAAAATTCTCCAAGATTGGTAAAATTATTTAGGTTTGGGTGTTCTTTTTGTTTGTGTTTTTTTTTTTTTAAGTGCTGCTTACTTTAAGAATTTTTTGTAAGAAAATTCCCAGAGGTGAAAAATGTGAATATAACATTAAGATCAACAAGATACATTTTACAAGAATGTGGGTGGGAGAGAGATAAGATTGTAGGTTGAAATGCTAAGCAAATAATGTTACTAGTGACTATATGAAAAGACGTAACAATCCACAGATTTTGAGGGCTGTACCGTTCAGCTTTCATTTTATCTTCTTTAAATTCTTGGCTTCTCAGCTATGTGATTTAAAGGTTCTTCTATGACTTCCACAATTGCACTTCTTAATTTCCTTAAGGATCTTGGAGGGAGGTCAGAGAGGAATAAGAACTGTTTCTTAAATATACAACTTGGAAGAATGGCACTGATAAGAATTTCCTGCAAATCGTATAGTCTCTTTCCAGTTTTTCCTCACTGAACTGCAGGAAAGCTCTGCTACTGACTCTAGTTGCATGCAAAATCAGTAATAGTTGAGAGTTTCCATAAATTCCTGCTGCACAGATTTCAAGGCCAATGCCATCATTTATGACTAACTTGGTCTTCTTTATTAAGAGAACATAAAATTCCATCCAGTAACTTTGTGTTAGATGTAGCTTAACAGGTAAGGGGTTTTCCTATACATTAGCTGTTGTGGAACACATCAGGAAATTCACCACTTGCTTTGAAAATCTGCTACCAGGTAAGAACATTCACTCTTAAAGACTACATTCCCATCTCTAATCTGAATTGTAATGCATTCAACCTCAAACCACTGACAATTGTTATGCCAGCTTCCTACAATGGGTGAAATATAGAAATAAAGCATTCAAAAATGGCCAGTAGTTCACAAGCAGCTTAGACTGCTTAGCAAAATCACCATTACTGTTAAATTTCATTAAACAAGGCATTTCAGGAAATTGCACTTCCCTGCTTCTGTAAAAGTTGACAAGATCCCTTAAAAAAAAAAAAAAAAAAAAACATTTTAACCGTTTTTTTCTTTAAATGTGAACAAAACCAAAAAAAAAAAAAAACCACCA
>NDXB01019936.1:30594-41020 GCA_002631895.1 Agapornis roseicollis | reverse complement strand
AAAAAAGCAAAAAACCTTCTTCAAAAAAGAAAAAAAAAAAAAAAAAAAGCTTCCTAAGGGTCTACTGCTAAATGAAATTCTGCTGCTAAAACCAAAAACTAATCAGTTAAATTTGCAAAAGAAAGATTAAATGAATAAACCCCAGAGAAAACAAGCCACAACATTCTGACTTTAGAAATTCTCATGTTGGCCAACCACAAACAAAAATAAACACAAGTCAAATTAACTGATTAATTTAACAGGATTTTTACTCTTCTCGTATTATTCCTGGCTCTTAACTTCACAGACTCATATAATTGCTTAGGTTGGAAAAGACCTTTAAGATCATCATTTCCAACCCTTAATCTAGCACTGCCAAATCCACCACTAAACTATGTCTCTAAGCACCACATCTACATATCTCTCAAATACCTTCAGGCATGGTGACTTCACCACTTCCCTGGACAGCCTCTTCCAGTGCTTGACAACCCTTTTGATGAAGAAATTTCTCTTAATAGCCAATCTAAATCTCTCCATGTGCAACTTGAGGCCATTTCCTCCTGTCCTATCACTTGCTACTTGGGAGAAGAGACTGACATCCACCTCCTTACAACCTTTTTTCAGGCAGTTGTAGAGATAAATAAAGCCTTTGTTGCCTGTCTCCTTTACTACCATTACTTCATTACCATCCATTTTATGATCACTATGCCCAAGTTGGCCTCCAACCATCACATCATCCACAAGTCCTTCTCTGTTCACAAACAACAGATCCAGTGGGATGCCTTCCCTTGTCTCACTCTGCAACTGTATCAAGAAGCTATCTACCACACACTCCAGGAATCTCCTAGACTGTTTCCCCTCTGATATATTTCCAGAAGACACCTGCTAAGATGATATCCCCAAAAAAACCCAAAGGGTAGAGACTGTGAAACTTCTTCCAGGTGCTTATAGAATATTTTGTCTGCCACTTCATCCTGGTTGGATGTTCTATAACAGACTCCCACCATGATATCTGCCTTGTTAGCCTTCTCTCCAATTCTTACTCATAAACACTCAATCCTTTCATCACCATCATCAAGCTCTAGACAATCAAAACACTCCCTAGCACACTGCAGTGCCAATTATAAAGAGCAGGTCATATAATATCAGGGAAAATTTGAACATCATCCAAGCACAATTTGAGCTTATGGAATAAAACAAATACCTTCATTTTTCCAGAAAGTACACAGAAGTTAATGAAGCAAGAGTGGTCTTTATATTCTAAGATTTAGCAAGGCAAACAGAATCTTACAAGAGCAAGAATGTTGTAAATTAAGCACAAATTGCAAAAATTTTATGAAAATATATGCCATCATTGTATTTCCTCCATTTCTAATTTAACTTTCTTCCTAATGTATTTCCATAGGTAAAGACTCACTAACTTTTCTTATTGGAGAACTGGCTTTGACATAGCTGTAGTTTGTTTCAGAAGTATTTATCCCTCTTGTATAAACAGTAGTCTAATTTTTAAGGAAATCTAGGAACTTCCCAGATATATTTTATACTCTGATCAGATGATCCTTTATGGGAACTCTAGAGACTTTACAGTTACTTGACAACTGAAGTGATGAATGTTAAATTCATCTTAAGGGCTCCTTAGAATCCCTCAGTGTAAACAGGTAAGGAAAACAAACAAGACGCTGTAACCAGGCTTCCTTGACAGCAGCCAGGGTCCCTTCTCTCATTTTGTTCTTCTCTAGCCCTCCTTAGTCTGTCCAAGTCAAAAATATTTGCAACCAACAACCAACATAATTTCACACACTTATTATAGCTCACTTTAAGAATTAGTGTCATTCTGCAGGTTCTCATGTCACTGGCAATCAATGTTACTCCTGAAAGATCTCAATATCTAGTGTGTCCTCTTAATCTCTTTATTTCTTGGTATTTGCACCTTATTTTGTATTATAAGAATATAAAAGCTAAATTGTGGATTATTTTTAAGTAAAAAAAGGCTGCTAAGTGCTTATTGGGCTATCTTAAGCGTTATCTTCCTTGCCTCCCACCTGGCCAGGTCAAATAAAATCAATGACACTATTCAGCTTGGTAAAGCAAGCAGGATTCATCTCCAGGTGCTGAGCTGGTGAATTTTGTTGTGAATACACTGTTCTTTAAAAGTTTGACTATTCAGCAAGTGATCTCATTTTAAAACTAGAAAAATATCTATGATGTTGGAGACATTTCCTTTCTATCCAACCAACACAATAGTCAGGGTGCTTTTTCTGCATGGAAGACAAGACTATTGGCCCTGACTCTAAGAGAACTGGAATCAAAACCTCCCTGCCCTAACCCTGATCTAAACCATCAGCCTAAGCATTCCTCTGGAATGTATTGCTCTTAACTGGCCTGTTCTAGCCACCCTACTCTGTGGAATATGTCAGGTATTAGCAGAAAAGGAGAAATATACAGGAAAGAAGGAAGAAGAAACACACATTAAAAATGAGACAGGATTTGTTGGTAACAGTACTTAGTTGAAAAGTCGAACACTGGACTCCAGGCTATATTCCAAAGAGTAATTAAGAACTTCCATACAAGGACAGCAAACAGAAAATGAATACAAAACTAGCTAGAATATAAGTGAGGGAACATTATGGGGAATATGGGTTCAAATGAAGGAAGGAATTACATCCGAGACTTTCACATTTGGACAAAGTACCCTAAGTTCTATGTAAAAGGCAATTAGATCCTTTCCTGATCCCTAGTACCTAAATCCACCCTCTTCAATTACGCTGTTTTGCTTTTGTTAAAGAAATTAATTCAGGAGCAGAGAAAAGCTTTACTTTTGGGACCATTAAAATCACCATTACAACCAAATGATTTAAAAGAAACAAAAATTCTCTTGCCAAATTAAACAACTACTTCTTTTCCTCTCCAGAAACCATTTTGTTTTACCTAGATAAAGCTGACCTTTTCTATGGACATGTTTAGAGGATAAGGTGATACGCAAGTTAGAAATGAAAAATTCAATAATTTCCAGCAGTCAGTCTAAAATGCCAGTACAAAGAAACAAATATAACGGGTACAAAAAAAACTGAAAATCTTTCCACTGAGATTAGTATGGCTTGTACTAGACTTTCTATAGGTCCCCTATAATCACCTCTTACTCCTATACATTTTAATAGACATTAACTTTGCTGTGACCTTGTAGTCACAAACAACGTCTGTTTTATTTACAGAAAGGTTTATTTTGAAAAGTTTCTTTTTTGTTCAGTTTCCTTGGGAGATTTTATAAACTGTAGTGTCAAACTACTATTTAAATCCCCTGATAATACTTACAGTAAGAAGTTTGACACGTGAAAAATTGTTTGGGCACCAATCTAGAGTACATCAAAACAGCAGCAACAAGCCTGGCAACAAACCAGAATCCAATACAGTACTTGGCAAATGATGGCAAAGGTACCGCCAACATGTGATGCCCTCATTTTTAAGCCAAAGATAAATGTAGCTGATGTTTCTTGCCAAGACTAGCGTGCCCAAATACCATATGTGAGGTCAAGCAAGGATGCGGCAAATAATTCCCAATGATATTTTAGCAGTCTGCTTCTTTAAGAACCATCACATATCAAGTCCAAAATGTCTGTTCCTAAACTAGTATTACAGCTCACCCAGGAAAATACATCAGTGTTACAGCTTTGAAAACCAGCACTAGCAACTGTTTTCATTTAATGATTATAATCAGGAGTGTAATATCGTTCTCTCAGAAATTAATAAAGCATACTGGAATAGTGAAATTCACAAAAATATGTTTTTTATTTAGTAAAATGAAGGATGACAGATGATATAATTATATTTTACAAACTTATTTGAAATTTTCTCTAAGCAGTGGAACAGTGCCTCTTTAACATAATCTATTGCAAAAACATATTCGGGAAAATTCTATGATGTTCCCCAGAAATTAGGTTTAAAGGCTAATGTCAGGGAATTGTTTTTGAAAGATTCTTGCTTCAGTGGGGATTTAACCAAATGTTAGTGCAGGAAAATGCAGGCATTTAGGGATCTGTAATGAAAAATTTAAATGAGATTTAGCTAATGATGTAAATCACCGGTTTCAGTGAGCCTTGGTTTTGCAACACTTTGGCTTTAACTCAGAAAAGCTGCCCAAATAACCTGAAAAATAAAAATTAAAAAAATCCTGTTTCTTTCCTTCTCTAGTGATACCCACATTCCTAAACCAGGCATGAGAATCTGTCATTACTTCCCCTTTTAAAGCATTTTAGCCTTGAGGCACTATACTGCAAGATAACACTTAGCAGTCCTAAAGAAGCAGTTCGGAGGACTCCAGTTAAGCACTGGAGCAGAGTAGGCAGTTAAGTAAGGAAGGGACAGATTATGGTTCAAATTTAGGTTGAACAGGAAATATGCTTCCTCATTACATAATTTTTTAATTATTTTAGGGGGTTTTTAAGTGTTACCTCATTTTTCTCCTCAAAGCAGGAAAATTTAGTAAAACTGACTCCAATGCAAAACACTATAAATATGGCGCCAGCCTCTTGTAATAGAAAAATACTGAAACACATATCAAATTTGTTCCATGGGTGCTGCAACCCTGGTTGACATTTTCCCAAGCTTCAGAAGACAGACAGGGGAGAAGGAAGAATAACCGAGGCAGATTACTGGGATGAGAGTATTAGCCAAGCAACAAGTAGGTCAAAAGCAAGGTTGTATTTTAAAAATATTTGGGGGCAGACCACTAGTTAGAAGAGATAAACATTCCTTCACTGACTTTACACAGTCTGAACTCAAACACTTCAGAGTTACCCCTAAAACCTGAATACAACCATTTTTCTTGTGCGAAGAAAAATGAAAATAACAAGAGTCCTTTGCACAGAAACTATTTTTTTAACTGGTACTCAGCACACTGCTCCAGTACTGCCTACCCCAGTCCCAATATCCATTGCTGGGCAAAGGAATATACCAGACTCTGATACTGACTCTGAAGGTATGAGGTTAGTGCTGGGGTTTCAGTTTAGTGCCGGCTTTTGGGTGTGTTTGTTTTACTCTATATAATCAGCAGAATCTGTCCAAAAATTTGCCTTAAACCAGTTCAACCAGTTTCACATTATTTGAAGCAGCACAATTCATGAGAAAATACCTCCTACAGACAGGACAAATGTGCATTTGGATGCATATTCTTATTCAATTATTAGGACTTACTACAGTGACATTACAAACATCTTAGCCAAGCAGAGCATGAAGTGAAGGTAAGTGACATACCAGTTTTAACTGCATTTTCAGTGCTAGTTTCTCATGTAAGCAGTAAAAATGCCTTAGAAAACTCACAAGGGATGAAGCATGAAATTGTAGCACGCAGTTTTCTGAAGCAGGCACAAGAGCTTAACACACTGGAGCTAATTTCTGTGTCAACTTTCATTCCACACAGATTAATGCTATTTTGCACAGCTGAAGCACCAACTCTATGCATATATTTGGCAGTGCCATACATATCCAGTTTCCTCGAGCTTTCTGTAATACAAGGTGGCCACACACATTGCGGCTTCTCATTAAGTTTATCAGATTTAAGTTACTCTGTGAGCCTGTTTTTCACTAATTAAAAAGCTCAATCATTTTCAGCTGGATCTTTTTCTTCAGTCTAGTGAGTTTCTCAATAATATACAAATTTATGTATCACAAATATACACAGGAGTTCAACTATCAGCCTGGATTTCCTTGTTTGTTTTTTTTTTTTGTTTGTTTGGGGTTTTTTTGTTTTTGTTGTTTTGTGTTGTTTTTGTTTGGTTGGTTTTTTGTTGGTTTTTGTTTGGTTTTTTTTTTGTTGTTTTTTTTTTTTGTTTGTTTGGGGTTTTTTTGTTTTTGTTGTTTTGTGTTGTTTTTGTTTGGTTGGTTTTTTGTTGGTTTTTGTTTGGTTTTTTTTTTGTTGTTTTTTTTTTTTGTTTGTTTGGGGTTTTTTTGTTTTTTTGGGTTTTTTTTTTTTTCCCACTGGAGGAAAAAAAAAAAAAAAACCCATAACATTTTCCCTGCCTTCTGGTAGTATTGGTTCCTTTACTGGCCACTGAATTAAGAAGTTAATAATATAAACATCAGGATTCACCAGCATCACATACTTGCACTTGCTAAGCACAGGTTTTTATTTCACTCTGTTCATGGAATGTGAAGTCCACTTCTGAGGAAAGAGATTCTACTGATGCGATTTTGCAAACTTTGTGAAAAAGAAAACCCTGCACTTTCTTTAAGGTTTTGCTAAAGTGGACTCATAACACTTTTTCAGTATCAACAGATCTCCACAAGATTATTTTAAGATCAAAAATCAAAACATAACAGAAAGCAGATTGTTAATATGGAGTTTCAAATAGTTAATTTCAAAAAGTTAATAGTTTCTTTTAGAACATTACACAGCTAACTCAGCAGCATCCAGTATTCTATACAGTCTTGTTCTAAGAAGGACAGAAATGCACAAGCTTGCCCACTTTATAGGGGGTCATCTTGAGGCAAAATCCCTTAACATGAGGAATAAAAACCTTTTCTACCTTTAAAAAATATTTGTGTGATAAATAGCTGAATTGTGTTTATTTCACTTTTTAATTGCTCTTATGAAACATGACATTCAAAGCCAGAAAAGTACCATAGCCATACATATGCTGATGTTGAAATTAAGGCTCTCTCACAGTTTAAAACCTCAACCAGTTCATCTGGTGAAATCTCCAATTTTGGTTTAAATACAGCAGGCATATGCTTTCACTTGTTAATTACAGTTCTAAGCGCTTTCTTTCCTTTTATTCTTAAATGGCCTTCCTTTCTCTTCGTATTGAGCCCATTTCTATTCTCTTTAGTTATAATCAGCAAGTTACCATAAGGAAGCTGTAATCCCTGAGCTATTCTCCATTTGTCTAGAATGCAGTCTTCTCCCTTGGCCAGTAAGTAAACAAGTTTGTCCCAGTACCATATTCGATGCTTTCCCAGCTCATGATTTGGTTGGTACACAGCATGGCACACTCACTCCCATAGTGAGAAATTCAGCAGGCAAGGGACCAAGAGCTGGCAGAGCACTGACTTGCTTCTTTTCATGTCACCCATCTTGTAGGCTGTTGCCCTAACTTGCTTACCATAAATGCTATCCACATAAAAGAAAATAAAATTTTAGCTCCACAACAAAATACACACCAAGCAGTTTGATGACTCTCTGAGCTTGTTTATCAGGCAATTGCCTGAGATAACAGACTTGGGCCCCAATTAGACTATCATCATATACCATATATATTATATATTCTAGAAGCCTTCCAATATCTGAAGGGGGCCTACAAGGGTGCTGGAGAAGGTCTCTTAATCAGGGACTAGTGATAGGACAAGGGGTAATGGGCTTAAACTAAAACAGGGGAAGTTTAGGTTAGATATAAGGAAGAAGATTTTTACTGTGAGGGTGGTGAGGCACTGGAACAGCTTGCCCAAAGACGCGGTAAATGTTCCATCCCTGGCAGTATTTAAGGCCAGGTTGGACAGAGCCTTAGGTGACATGGTCTGGGTCAAGGAGTCCCTGCCTACAGCATGGGGATTGGAACTAGATGATCATAAGGTCCTTTGCAACCCACATCATCCTATGATTCTATGATTCCATAGAAGAGGCCTACAAGAGTGGCAGTATAATGTGTATCCAAAGATGGAGATAAAGCCATGCTCTTCTTCTCCTATTTCCAGTTTATAGGCAATGAACAAATATTCCAAAACCCAAAGAAAAGTATTTTGCAGGCAACACTAGAGGTATAGGGCAAAATCAACATTCTAATTCTTTATTATTTGAAGACAGCAGGGACTGGTGTTGCATTTGCCCCTCTCTAAGGCATGAGAGGATTGGAAGATATAAAATACGTGGGTACCTTGGTTTGGTTTGGGTTTTTTCCTTTCTTTGTTTTTCACTGGTTTGAAATAACTTCGGCTGAATAACATAAACACATATTCATTAATGGAATCACATTTTGAAACCCCTCTTAATTTTGATTTCAACAGGATCACTTATGGATTACAGAACAATTCTTCAGCTTAAGTGCCCATTTATCTCATTTACAGCATTAGCTACTGTGTGGTAGCCATCACAAACTTGTAACTACTGCAAAGTTCCCCATACACAAGACAGAGGTCTGAAGAGTGCCATTCTGCTGTGGATGTTGGTAGTCTATGCTGCATCTTTTTCTCAGATCTTGCACGCAATCTCTTATTATGACCAGACTTAAAATCAAAACCACAAAACCAGTAGTCCTGATACCACTGAAATTCTGCCCAAATACACCTGAGCTGAAAAACACTAGTTTGGATTTCTTTCTGAAGAGGGTGGAAATATAGCTGTGGATTTCTCACCCATTGCTAAAGACAATGCTAGTAAATTTGAGCTCATATTAATGTTTTGATCACAACTTCATCCCTTTAAATGCAGTTTTACCACCTTCAGTCAAGCAGAAAATCAGAAATACTCTGTAATGCGACACAGCTCATTTTTCACAGTGTCAACAGTTAGCCTCAGCAAAGCAAAGACCATCTATCTAAGTAGTCTGCAAAATGATAACACTGCAAGTTCCAAAGGCTCTAAAAAATCAGCAAGCAGCTTGTTATTGTAAAGGTTCTTTGTATTATGAAAAACAGCATGCTGTTACAATGAACAGGCTGTTACAACTCTGCCAAGCAGAAGCAGATGTGGCAGGTAAGCTTTCCAATGAAAGACAAATTTCTTGGTATGAAGTCAGAATATATTATGTGCAATTTATTCTACTTAAACATTTGTCACTAGAAAGTGTTTAAATAGCATGGGCAGAAGTCTCAAAAACACTGGGTTCTCAAGGAACAACTCAATTTTAAGAACTGATGTTAATCAGTTCACAAAGAACAAACTTTCTTCAGCTTCTATTACTCCCATCACATGAAACCTTGAAACATCAAGACTGAGTATTTGTTCACCTACTAGAAGAACAACTGAAAATCATGAACGTCACCATTTCATGACATCGGCCATAAGAAAATTATATTACTAAGAAAATATAGCACCTCATGATACACTACCTTTACTTAATTTTAAATTTCTCTAACCTATATCTTGGTTAAAATAAAACATTTAAAGAAAGTAAGTCAAGTGTTACAAACTGTTATCTCACTACTTCTCTAATGAAACAAAGATTTGCAAAGACATTTTCAGGAGTCCCTAGGAGTACTCTCCCTTCTGCTCTTGTCCAAAACAATGATAGGGAGAACATACTTTAATATCCCACTCCCAGCAATGGTAGATGGTGACAAAACTATTCACACAGGACAAATCCCTGTTCACTGATCATAATACTGTTAATTAGCTGTGCTTCTTATGAAGCAGTAACACAATCTCAGCACACGAGCTGACAATAAGCTAACCTGAAACATTTTTCTAAGTTTATTATTACATCAACTAATAAAATTAATTTCCAATTACTCATAGAGCTATATAGCACATATTAAAAAAGGCATTAAAGTAACATAATCTAGCCACCTGTTACCACATGCAGAAATATCTACATTCAGGAATATCCACATGAAGTACGGACTTTGGATGGAAAACATAGGCCTGTTAATGTGGCGGTTTAGCTCCTTAAACTGTTCTTTTTTTTGTTCTTTAAAACCAACAACAATAAAACCCCCCACATATTTTTTTCCTTAAGTGAGTATACACCAGTATTTTCAATTTGGTTTTATTCTTTCCTTTTTCATACTCCACAATCCTACAAAATAACAGTGACAAAGATCTTTGACAAACCATTGAGGATTCTGTTAAGTAGGTAGAGTCTGAACTTGAACTCTATGAAACACGTACATTAGACAAGGCGTTCATAAGAATAGCCTTTTACCTGGAACCTTTAAAGGTGTAGGCACCTGTACATGCAAATCAAAGTTTAGGAAGTATCTCAAGATAAAAGGCTTATGAGAAATTACACGTCAAGAGCCTGGACAGGGAATACAAAAGTAAAAATACAGAAATCCCAGGTATCTGTGTGAGCTTCCAGAATTTCACTTTCTCACTAGAGTAGGCTAAGTGTTTTTTCATTAGATGCAATCACCATTTTATCAACAGGACTCTTTGTAATCACTAGAAATACTTCAAAATATAAGAAATTCATAACAAAAATAACATTCCAGGATGTAACATGGACTTTCCTCAATTAAATTCAATGTTTTTAAACTCCCAAAGTATACTTAAGCTCCTTCTCTTTCAAGAGCAGCAAAAGCACAGATCTTATAGGTACTCACCACCATCTTCAACCATGAAATGAAAAATGTCACTGGTGGCATTGTCACCCCCTCGTAAAACATAGCATATCTTCATGTCATCAATATCAGCTAGAAAGAGTAAGGAAAAAACAGATTTTATTTTAAATGTTGAAGGCATGAAACCGTTTTTATTTAAAAAAAAAAAAAAAAAGACAAGTATTAAATATTTTCCACA
>NDXB01019936.1:0-26020 GCA_002631895.1 Agapornis roseicollis | reverse complement strand
AAAAAAAAAAAAAAAAAAAAAAGAAAGGACTATCACTGTGCTATGCCATGGTCTGCTTCCAAGGACCACCCACTCAATAATTCTACATCCTCCAATGTAAGAGAAAACCCACTGAAAAAGTGATAATCTGCTTATTTGCTCACTCCCACTCTCTTCACTTTTTTCGCATATTCTGACAACACTCTTAATACTACTTGCAGCTCACTACTGAAGCCTTACACTTAAGGAATCTTGGTGGTTCCAAAGTTTAGACATGGTTTGGTCCCTTCTCATCCTCTTCATAGCATTAATGCTGCAAAACTTACAGCAGTCCAGCCATTCAGAAGTTCATCATGCCTGTTTGCGAGATTTGGTATATCTGACAAGAACATCACTACGGCCAAGACTGAAACATGGAATACATACTCATATGAGCTCTGTGAAATAAAATACAGCCAACTACAAGTATTCAACTTCAGCCTTACCATCTACACAGCCCAGCCTGCCTGGGCACTTTCAGCTTTAAGTCCTCGTACTGTTCTGCTGTTTGTTCTCTCCACAGCTGCAGAAGCCTCCAAGAAACCTTATTTCACTATTAATCAACCTGCTACTAACTCATTGCAAAGTAACATGGAAAATTCTCTGGAGAATACTTAATGTTCTCTTTTCAATTAAATGTTAATAGTTAATGTTCTCTTCTCAATTATAGCCTTGTGTTGAGGCTTTATTTTAGAACATACAGCACATGTGGTTTTCATCCTATTTATACCATTCAGTATTTTAGTTCCATATACAAAGGAGCACCAATATAAATTTAAAACATTTACATTACCTTTTAATTTACCACAAACACTCTGTGGTTAAGATTTGTGTAATTAAGTCAACAAACACACTTGTAATACATTATTTCCCCATTTTGCTTTTACAGTTAACTGCATTCAGACT
The DNA here is from genome assembly GCA_002631895.1 of Agapornis roseicollis. Classification (NCBI taxonomy): domain Eukaryota; kingdom Metazoa; phylum Chordata; class Aves; order Psittaciformes; family Psittacidae; genus Agapornis; species Agapornis roseicollis. Next base: position 25,096 of record NDXB01019936.1, on the reverse strand, counting down.
GTATAGCAACTGATATCATCACTGTTGTATGACCATTAGTTAATAATAACTTGGCCATTTCCATAACATTTCCTAAATAGAACTGTTTAAACAAGGCACACAGACTCTAAAGATCTGAAACCACATGCAGCCCAATTCTGTTATCCAAAATTCCATCACTGATAAAAAGTCTAAACCACAGTTGTTTGGGCTGTAAGCTCTCCTAAACAACGATGCTCCTCTATTCGATGCTTATCCAGCAGACACTCTTTCCTGTTTAAAGCTGTCACAGGTACAATAACTAATAAACAGAACTGAAAAATAATAAAGCCATTATAAATAAGCTATTTCACTAATGAAAAGTTTTACCCATCAACTATTACAGAGTTTAGCATGAAAAATAACATTTCCAGCAATCTATAGAAAGTATGGAGTATTGCAATACCTTGGGTGAACTGGCTGATGCTATGGTTGCCTTTCCCCAGATGGATCAGGAAGCCATGGCGTGGACCCTCTGTGATTCTGATCTTAAGAGTAACGTGTAAACTGTCCCTGTCTTCCACTTTGAGCACCTTGTTGGTAATCAGAAACCCGATGTGACCTGTGGCCAGACCACGGAGAGTCTGAGCACCCTTATTGATTACAATTTGGGGTACACTGTTGTCCACAGCCATTATTCGAATTTTCATAGTCTGAGGTTTCCTTGTTTCAAACACAGTGTTGGGAAAGACATAGAAATCAGTATGAGTGCCATCTGTAACAGTGAAAGAGAAGCTATCCTCAACTGATTCTGTGCCATCATGTTTGTAGCTGATTAGATTTTCGTTTAGATCTTGCTTAGTGAAGCTGGTGATAAGTTTGGAGTTATTAAACATGATCTGACCATGAACTGGTATTTGAGTGATGATAAATTTTAGCAATGCATCAGGTGTATCTCTGTCTTCTGCAGTCAGTTCAAATGGGGTTATCAGTTTGCATTCATTTTCACTCACCACCAGGTTGTTGATTGTGACGACAGGTTTCTTATTGTCCACATCGCTGATAGAAATCCTGAAAGTACGAAATACAGGGTTATAGCCATCAGTCACCTCAAACTCAAAGCTGTCCATTTTCACCTCATCTTCTGAAGTGTGAATGTAATAGACTTTATTGCCTGCTAATAAGAGTTGAGTAAAAGTTGAGATGGGTACCCCAGGCTGATCTGTGCATTCAAGATGACCACGAACAGGTGCTCTGGTAATAGTGAAAACTAAGTTCTCATCTGGACTATTCAGGTCACTGGTGCTAAGCAAATCAGTAGTTAGGGTTACCTTCCCTCCTTCTTTCAAAGAAACCCCTTTGCTGATTACATCTGGGAAGACAATATCAATGCTACCTATTGTGACATAAAAGTAGCGGTCGATGAGTGGATTTATTCCATCTGTCACATCAAACTTGATAAGATCACGAACTCCTCCTTGGCCAAAATGCATATATTGAATTAAGTTTCTATCCACTTCATCTTGGGTGAAATTCATCCCTAGGGTGATATTCTCAACTCCACCTGAAGGCTTGATTCGCTGCAGGAGGCCTTGTCCTGGCCCATATCTTATTATGTATGTCAAGGTTTTGTCTTCAGAATCCAGGTCAGTAGCCTTCAATATTCTGTTATGAATAGTTCTAGTTTCTCTTATTTCAATCTCCAAACCATCATTGATGGCCATTCTGGGTGTCTCATCATCTACAGGAATAATCATGATGAGTACTGTTTTCCTAATGGTATGTTTACCATCTGTGAGCGTCACCTCAAAACTGTCCTCCTTTGTCTCAGAGTCATCATGTTCATAGAGTATGTTGGAGCTCTCTGTTATCTGATCCAAAGTGAAGCTCTCCACTAGGACAGTTCCGTTCACCAGCTGGTTCACAATGTGGCCATGCCTAGGAAGCCTGACGACTGTAAACATTAATTCATCAGCAGGGATGTCTGCATCGGCTGCATTGAGAATAGCAGTATCAACAACCAGGCTCATGCCTTCCATTACAACAAACTCTCGCACAAAGATTTCAGGCTCTTCATCATTGACTGGCATAATAACAATGGGGAAAAAACGCTTTGGGGAAAAGTTAATGCCATCAGAACAGCGGAAAGCAAATCTGTCTTCAACAGGCTCAACACCCTTATGTATACTTTGGACATAAAAAATATGTCCTTGACGGAGGTCTTTCAAGGTAAAAGCACTTATAGCTACACCTGCTCTAGACTTTTCAGATCCTGGGGCTGGAGATATATTCTCTACATACCCAGATGCGGGCTGAGCAACAATGGTGCAAAGTATATCATCATTAGGAGTATCCACATCTTCAGCCCTGAGGTGAGCAGGAGTAATGACTCGTTTGTCACCTTCCGTTACAATGAACTGCTCTCCTACAAAAACCTCTGGGGCTTGAGTGTCAACAGGAAGAATGGTCACCAAGACTGAAACTCCTTGAACAACATTGCCCCTGACATTCCACTCCTCAGACAGGTCAGACAAGGTAAGATTGAAGGTATCTACTTTGGGTAGAAGGCCTATTTCACCACCAGTGTGAGCATATACCACAACACCATCCAGCAGATCTCTCTGGGAAAATCTCTCTGCAGGTACTCCTTGAACCAGGATGTTTCCATGCTGAGGAGGATCCTCTACAATGAAAGTCAACATTAGGTCATCTGTATCCTCATCTGTGCCCTGAATAACATTAGCAGTGATTTCTGCAGCACCATTCTCCAGCACATCCAGGTAGGAACCAAGAGTGCCTGGAGGCAACCGGAGTGTAGGAATCTCATCATCAACTGGGTGTACATTCATTTTCAGTGTGATGGGCACAAAATGAACCCCATCACTCACATCAAGCCTACAGGTATCACTGTTGGTCTCAGCTCCACCATGCACATACACCACCCTCCCTTGTCTGATATCATCCAGGCCAAAGACACCTCCTGGAATCAAACTGTATCCAGAAAGTTGCAACTGGCCATAACGGGGAGCCTGGGTCAGGATAAATCTGAGATGGGTAAGTTCAGTGTCCGTGTCACTGGCATCCAGCTCAGTTGGACTAAGGACATGGCTGCCTCCCTCAGGCAAAGTGAAGCCAGTATTAGTGATTTCAGGAGGCTGGTTATCCACAGGTTGCAGATAGATGGTGAAAGTCCCTTCAGCTGCATTACCAGCTGCATCTTGCACTTGATACTGAAACTGAATCAAATGAGGAGCCACCCCCAGTTCTTCCTGTGGGGGACGGTACGAGATCTTGTGATGGTTGATCTGGGCTTGGGTAAAGTGGGTAACTTCCACAGAGTGATCCTCAGTCAGCACAAGGGATCCAAGGCGGGCTCCATATACATCTGGCGGATGATTAGTGTCAGTGTCAGTGGGGGGCTGAGTTATTGTGTAGCGGAGTTCACGATCTCCTGAATCCAGATCTGTGTAACACAAATGCTTCCTCCGCAGTGGGGTCACCTGCTGCTCTGCAACTATTAAGTGCAGGCTGCTGCTGCTATGCAGTTCAGGGGCTAATCTGTCTATGGGATGAACACGGATTATAAAAGTCTGTGGTCCAGAGCGGTTGGGTGGGTCATTGTCATCCTGGACTCTAAATACGAACTGGTCCAACACAACCCCAGGGCCAGGCCTGTGAGGCCCCAAGTGGTGGTAATAGAGACGCCCTTCAGTAATGTCCTGCTGCAGCCACTCTCTCACTGGCTTTTCATAGGTTATAGAACTCCCCCCTAAACCTGGCACCCTCCTCCAAGAAAATCCCTCATCTTCTTCCTCCTCTTCCCAGCCAGGAGGTGGTTGTGCTTGACGGAGGAGCAGCTGCCCTGCAGTTGGGCCAGACTCCACTGTGAAGAGCAGGATGGCATCCTGAGAGTCAATGTCAGTGGCGCTAAGAGCACGGGTGGTGATGGGCACTGTTTCACCCTCAGCCATGGCCAGCCCTGTGTTAGCATTGAGTAGGGGTGGCTGGTCATCAGTGGGCACAAGGGTAATAGGGAAAAGGAAATCAACACGATGGCGAGATTCACCATCCTCCAGCCGCAGCACCAAGTTGTCACTGAGTGGAGACTCACTGCCGTCATGCTGGTAAATGACCTGGCCTGCTGCCAGCTCAGCCACTGTGAAGTGCTTACGAGGGGCTGCAGGTGCTGCAGTGTCCTCCAGAAGAGTGAGGTGGCCATGCCTCAGCCCTGCCACCACACTCACCCGCACCTGCTCAAGGTCATCCTCATCACTGATCACCAAATTAGGGTTTGGACCAGGGCCTGAAAGAGGCCGTGACTGACCCTCATAGAGCACAAGGCCAGTGTTGCGAGTCACCACAGGTGCCAGGGTGTTCATGGGCTTCACCACAATCACAAAGGTGAAGGGCTCTGAGGCAGCACCCTCTGGGTCCAATACCTCCAGCTCAAGCTCAAAGAGCCGTTCCTGATCCGAGTCCTCTGCAGGGGGCTGGTAGGCAATGCGTAGCTCCCTCACATCTCGCTGACTGAAAGTAAAAACTGGCAAGCTCCGGTCGTCTGTGCTGACCATGTGGCCCTGGCCAGGGCCAAAGGGAGAGGTGATGTTGAAGATCAGCAAATCTGGTGGTGACTCGGTATCCTCAGCTGCCAGCATGTCGGGTGTGAGTGCAGTGAGGACAAACTGGTCAACCTCCATCATGAGCATGGCAAAGAAGCTGGGTTTGGGGGCTACATTCTCAGTCCCGGCCCGAATCCGCACCAACACCTGGAAGTACTCACGCTTCAGCAGTGCCCCACCACCTGCCGCCTCCCGCAGCTCTGCCACCAGCGGCACCAGGTCACGGTTGGGAGAGCCGCCGGCTGCCGTGTGGCGGTAACGCAGCCCCAGGCGCAAGAACTCCTCGCAGTCCCACATTGAGGAGGGAACGGGACCGCCCGCCGTCGGTTCCTCACCCGCAGCGGCTGCTGCCGGCGGAACTTCCGCCTGGGGGTAGTTGAGGATCTCTCCGTAGCGGGGCAGCCCGACCACCGGCGGCAGCAGGCCCACCCGGCAGCGATGCCGGACCGGCTCGAAGGCGAACTCCAGGCTGCGGGCGTCCAGCGGGTTGCTGGTGCCCCGCAGGCGCTCCACGGTGAGGGGCAGGTTGCGGGTGACGATCTCCAGCTGGGTGAAGAGCACCTCCACCTCCAGCACCAGGGGCAGCACCAAGGCGCGGCTCGGCGAGTCGTAGCGCAGCTGCAGGCGGACGCGGTCCCGCGCGGGGCTGCGGCCACCCAGGTGGGAGTACTGCACCTCACGGGCCCCGAAGTCGCAGGGGAAGCGCCGGGGGCTCAGCCGGCCGGGGCGGTGCCACAGCGGGTCCTCGTCCAGCACGGTGAGGTGGCACCGGTCACCTGGGTGCACCTGCAGCACCAAGTCCCGCGTGGGGTCCAACCAGGCAGAGCGGCCCAGGGGCACCCGCAGCCCGCGGTTGGCCACCACGACGGGGTCCGCCTCCGGCGCCCAGGGCAAGGCGACTGCGGCACTGCCTGGCGGCGGCTCCGACGACCCGACCCAGACGCAGCTGGTCAGCAGCAGCAGCAATCCGGCCAGCAGCCGCAGCAGCGCGGCGGTGAGAGCCTGCATCATCCTTGCGGGCAGAGCGAACCGCTGGGAGCTCCCAAGGGTGCCGAGTCGCAGCCCCGCTCCCGCCACCGGCGCAGCCAGAGATAGTCCCGTCACGCACAGACTGCGCTCAGAGTGGAGCGCGCTCCACTCCGGAGGGGAGCCCCACGAGCTGCGAAGACCCGCCCTGCGCCTACAAGAAGCCAATAGGCAGCCGGGGGGGGCCAGCCCGCCAGACGCGATTGGACAGAGCTGCTTGCCAATCTTGCAAGCTACACCGGGACAGCCTCCTCGTCCCTCCCATGGCCCTCAGCAGGTTGCTGAGGAGGGGGTGCTAGCAGCGCGGTGGGCAGAGCTTTGGCTGTGTGAGAGTGGGGAGAAAGGGGAAGCCGGAGGCGCGATTGCTTTGCCGGCAGCCACCGCAGGCGCCGTGCCTTGAGAAGGGCGGTACTGCTTGCCCACAGCGGAGAACTACACCTCTGCCAAAAGCGGAGCTCCCCGTTCTCGCCTTAAATCTTGGCGCCCTGGGGCAGAACTAGAGTGGTTCGGGCTCCCCTTGCCTTCAGGGGGCAGGAGCACGGGGCGGTGGCAGGGGGGTGACGCACCCGGTCCCCTTCAGATAGTGTGGGGTTGCCCGACAGCCGAGGCTGGTTAACGGGGGCGGAGGAGAGGAAAGTGCCTGAGGGAAACCGGGGTGGGGTGGGGGTGGGTGGGGATGGGGGTGTTTGTGTCACTCAATGAGAAGCGGCCCGAGCAGCGGGCGGCTGCAGGGTGACGGGGCGAAACCCGGCTGCCGGCACCGCCTGCCTCTTAGCCAAAAGAAAGGGGATAAATAGCTCGGAGCAAAACACCCGAGTTAGTAATCAGCTCCTCGAACGTGAGTAGTCGAAGTGGGGAGTGAATAAAAGCCTCACAGCGTGTCTGCCACCTTGTGGCTGCAGTTAAAAGCGTACTAACAGCTTAAGTTTCCGGGAGTGACTTGCCTTTCAGAATTCCTAATGGCAGGGTCTGACTTTTTATTCGTCTTCTCTCACAACTGCTAATATTCTTTTTTGTTAATGAAATGTGATGCACAACCTGATTTAAACAGATTCCTAACAATAGAAAAGCAAAAGATACTGAGAAGGAAGATACTCAAAGACGACTCAAGGCTGTTTGGAAATGACTGTGTAAATTTGTGATGCCTTCTTTTAAAATAATCTTTGTAGTTGTCCTTCGGTGGTAGAACAACATTATGGCATGTGATCTGGTTTCCTATATGGAAATCTCAAATTCGGTATTTCAGGTGTGGGCACAATCAACCACATTTATGTATAAGTATTCATTCCAACAAATAACTCAGCTTCGTTCAGAGGGGGGGAATGTCAATGGACATTATTCCGCAACACTGGATTATTGTAATTTGAGACTTACTTTTCTGTTCTGTTATTCACTTACTTATGTGTTCCAGAGTTCAAGGATTCCAGGTGAGAGAAAACGAGAGATAAATAGAAAACTCTCAACTGGTTTATTAATACAGGAAAATACAGAGAATGTAACAGATACAGTAAAGGATATTTCCAAAGAGTGTATACCTTACTGAACCCAAGAACCCTGTGAAGACAGACAGCAAACCAGCTCCGAGGATCATCATCTCAGTGCAAGGAGTAAGGCTCTGCCGTTACGGACGTCCCTGCAGAGGCAACGTTGGCCTGGATGGTACAAAATTCTGCATTCTTGCATCACATGAGGCTTGGGATTTTATACTGACAAAAATGCACACTCATTCTGATACAGGGGGCCAGCTTATGTTGGAAGAAGTGGCCGGCAATATCTAGAAAGGTCTCCAAGGGTCAAGACTTTTCTGGGGAGTTCTAAAGCAGAACTTTCTGGGTAGGAACCAAAGCAGGACCTTCTGGGGAGCAGCCAAAGCAGGACTCTCCAGGGAGGAGCTAAATGGGAAGCCACCACAGACCACTGCCTCATGTGTTGGGCTCACCTACACAGTGTGGAAAATTGCAGAGAACTATTTGGTTAAACAAGTCTATACTGAATTACCAAGTTGGATGCTGCTGCAGGCGGTAGTGATCCCATTAGTTAGATACCTAGTAAGCAATACTAGTACCAGTTTTCCACCCTTATGAGGCATTCCCCCTGGATTTCAGAAAGTTAATATCTTATTTCTAAGCATCTAGTGAAGATAATTCAGTGGAAAATATCAAGTCCCAGGACCAACAAACCCACATAGTTTCAAAAAAATGGTGTTAGTATCTCTTGTCAGAGGTGACAATATTCAGGTTGGAGTGACTGGAATTGCCCAGATATAATGATCTAATGTCAAGTCCTGGGTTCTGTCTTAAAACAAGTAAATAAATAGTAATAATAACCCAAATTAAAACAAACAAATAAAAAACTAAAAAAAAAACCCAAACAACAACAAACAAAAAAACCCCAAACATGACAACAAAAAAGGGAAAAAAAAACACACAAAAGAAACCCCAAAATCCCCCCCAGAAAACAAAACCAAAACCAACCAACCAATCAAAATGGAAAAAGCAACCAAAACCAAGTGATCCAGCACAGAGATTAGAAGGTCCCATTGGGGTGACTCTAACTTACTAAAGGAACGTGTACAATTTAAGCTTGATTGCAAAATAGGATAAATCTTCATATTTATTCACTTCAAGGGAGAAAAAATCTTTTTTTTCCAGAATAAACTCCATTTTTCAGAGTTTGACACTCAAACCGTGTGTGTACATGCAAATATCCGTGTGTGTGTAGAGAGACTTGGTGAAAAAGGGTAATGAATCAGTTACACGTCATATCTGCTTGTTTAATTTGTTGTTCTAGCAGAAAACAAAAAGATTGTTATATTCTTGGACTGTTAGAGATAGCAGGTAAACATGTACTTTTAAAATATTTTGTCCTTAATGATGATGTGTTTTGAACCACATTTGTAACAGAGCAATCTCTTTGTTATAGTCAGTCCAATATTTATTGTGGTGTCTATCAAGAAATCGTACCTGGGACATCTCTTCAACTGGTAAAGAGAGTTGTAGAAATCTCATAGATGAAGGAATAGTTTTTTTAAATAACTGTTGAAAGTGAATGAAGGCATGTATTTGAACAAATAAATTATTGAGATATTTAGCTTCTTAACTGGAATAAAATAAAGAGCAAGAGCAAGAGTATAGTATTGAAGGGATGTGTTAGACCCATCTCTGATACATTTCTTATCTTCGGTAGATACATGGTCAGGTTGATTGATCTCTGTTATCACCAAAATCAATTAATAAATCTCCAGGTACAAACAGCAGAAGTCCCCTATTTTTACCAGTTGCTGTCTTATCAAACAAGTTTATGAGCTCTTGTGCAACACTCCAAGTCCAAAGTGCAAGACACAAGGTTTTTTTTCTTTTCACAGCAGAGCATAAAATAAAAAATGCTCCAGATTATAAAGTTGATAATATTTTTTATGAAATTTTCCTTGAGTTTCTGACTGGTTGGCTTGTGCCAATGTTTGTGTTCAGATTGTACCTGCAGAAAATTCATCTTGGCTAAATTCTGATTTAGAGACATAGCTGTAAATCCAGAGCGTTTTCCTACCAATTTTCTCTGAATTCAGTGTAACAAATATGAATTTGGCCCAATAAGGAGTCCATTGATCTTTTAAAATAATTTTTCAGTGAATAAAGTAACTGGTATTTGACATGGGGAAAAAAAGAGTCTACATATCCTTGCAGCTCTGCTGTACTAGTACTATATATTTTTGAGTCTAAACAGAAAGAGAAATCTTTAATACAAAAAAGACCTTCTCATATAATAAAATATTAATAAATGTGTGCTCATGGAAATCTCGTGATGAATTTTTTTTCTGAAATAAATTACCCATGATTTTCATCAGGATAAATCTATATTTTAAGACATTTGTTTATTTAAAAATACTACCAATTTATTCTTGTTTTAAATGCAACCCTTTCTGAGGGCATCTGGCTTCTGCTTTTGATGATGGATCACAGATTTATATTACTTGTTAACACTCATACAACTCGCAGTTCCCTTGTAAGTCAAGCAGAAGTTTACTTTTCACTGTCAGTATATAAATTTATAGTTATCAAAGACTGCCCTCTGTTGATATAGTATAATCTTAACATCTTAACAGTAGCAAAGTCTGATTTCTGTTATTGCATTACTTTTCGTAGCAGCTTTGGACTTAATGATGAAATTAGTTCCAGAGATGATTTTGTACTGAATTAATAAAAATGAAACAATTTTGATGATTAAATACTGGGAAAGGAGACTAAATATGACATAGAAACATCAGGGGGATTTAGCATTTTCCAAAGATATAGTATGACTATCTCATAACTTACAGGTTCATAAAGATGTGCCATCTCTTGGCAATGTATAATAACTATCTCACCTAGGAAATTAAGAGAGCAGGGGGAAAGGATGGAAACAGGAAATGATATTCATGGGAATATTTGAACACTAATGAGTTGTATAAGTAATTTTGCTATTACTATTCAGCTTTGAAGGTTGTGTAAAAGCAAGGTGACCAGTACCTACTGTGGCACAGAGAAAATCTTCATCATTCACAGTATGACTGGTGATTTGGTGTACAAAGAGGAGAGAACAATCCTGTATAGTCTGCAGAAGCAGAGTAAAAATTTGAAAAAGTTGAATCAGCCAGATAAGAGTGTCTCAGTTCCCTCTGTTTAGCTGCAGTTAACCAACAGCCTTTCTGTTGCTTCCATAATCACTTTTTCTTATTTCATTAATAAGTTATTACAGAAATGGATATTTCTAAATTATCACACATAACTTTTTTCCTGGGTATATGCAAGAGTATTGCTAACATGTGACTTTCAGTCATTCTCTTTCTGCCAGGTATTTCAAGAGGCAGAAAGTTGACTCAAGAATCCTCTCTCTTGTTCCCAAGGTGTGTTTACCATCAAACTGTAAATGTGGCGTTCTCTTGAACCTGTTCTCCATTTCTTTCATGACTTATGTTTCAGTCCCAGTATCTGTTGTCCTGCAGGCAGAGATGTTCCTGAAACATCCAACACCACTAAGTCTTGTATCCATAGTTTTATTTCTGTCTGCAAAAAAAAAAACTTTTTCTGTGAAAAAAACCTCACTGGCTACTGTCAAGGTAAAGTTTCATTCTATGACTAGTGAAACTACTACACAGCCTGTTCTCAGAATTGTTTTCTGTTAATGCTGGGGTGAGGATAATGCTGTTTTCTACATTTCATGTATTTATATTGAATATGACCACAAAACGCAGCCAACATTTGCTCCAAAACCTAATGAAAAGTCACCCTCCATGTTTTTAAAGCTCTTCTTAGATTTTTGCCTTAGCACCTTAAGATGTTTCTTCTGCTGCTGCCCCAATAATTCTTTTCACCAGCCTAGCACTGGCACCCTGCCCACCCTTCATGTCTCTAGCACTATTTTAACTTCAACCTGGGCTCTTTGTAAACCTACTTTTCAAGTCAGCCTTCTTAGGCTCCTTCCCATTTTAAATCTCATCAGAAGCCATGTGGTTTCCTTTGCAATTTTTCTCCTCTGCCTTTTAATCATTCTTACTTTTTGTTTCAAAGCTGAAATACAATTTCTTGATCTCCCATTAAGAAATTAAATACTTGGTAATTTACTAAAGTAAATAAGTAGTTCCATCAGACTTCCTTACCAATGGTTTATGCCTTGTGTTTGGACTCTGAAGTTTTTTACTGTTACTATGGAATTTGTAACATTACATTTAAATGTGCACTGACACACACACATGTTCTTTGATGTGTAATGAAGGCAACAATAAAGACACTATAAGCAACATAGCTGTTCTGAAAAAGGTTTTAAAGACCTAGACTTTTTGAGTCCTCTCTCAGGTTTCCCCTGGATGAAATTGAGTGGTTCAAAATGTTCTTGACAGGAACTGAACAGTTGCTGTTATCAATGACAAGGTTATCTCAACATGCAATCCGAATTAGCTGTGTGTTGGTATGGGTATATATTGTGTTAGACTACACTTATATAAATTATAATGTGGTGGGTTGACACTGGACACCAGGTGCCCACCAAAGGTGCTCTATCACTCCCTTTCTTGACTGGACAGTGGAGAGAAAGCATTACAAAAGGTTTGTGGATTGAGATAACGACAGGGAGAGATCACTCACCTATAACCACCATGCGTAAATGAGACTCTGCTAGGGGAAATTAGTTTAATTTATTGCTAATCACCTCAGAAGAGGATAATGAGAAATAAAACCAAATCCTAAAACCAACTTCCCTCCCCCCTCCCTTCTTTCTAGGCTCAACTTCACTCCCAGCTTCTCTGTCTCCTCTCCCCAGTGGTGCAGGAAGACAGAGAATGGGGATTGCGATCTGCTCATCACAGGTTGTCTCTGCCACTCCTTCCTCCCTAAGGGGAGGACTCTTCATACACTTTCTGTGCTTCAGTGTGTGGTCCCTCCCAGAGGAGACTTTCTGGAGAACTCTAGAGGTCCTTCCCATAGGCCGCAGTTCTTCATGAACTGCTCCAGTGTGGGTCCCTTTCATGAGGTGCAGTCCTTCATGAACAGACTGCTCCGGCATGGGGTCTTCCATGAGCTGCAGGTGAATGTCTGATCCACCGTGGACCTCCATGGGCTGCAGGGGCACAGCCTGCCTTGCAATCATCTGCACTATGAGCTGAGGGGGAATTTCTGCTCTGGCACCTGGAACACCTCCTACCATCCTTTTGTGCTGACCTTGCTATCTGCACAATTGTTTCTCTCACATATTCTTTATCCTCTCCCCAGTTGTAACTTTCCCCCCCTTCTCATATATGTTACCCTAAGGGTGCTACCACCATCACTGATGGGATCAGCCTTGGCCACTGATGGCTCCATCTTGGAGCTGGCAGGAATTGGCTCTATTTGGACACAGGGGAAGCTTCTAACAGCTTTTCACAGGAGCCACACCTGTAGACCAGCTGCTGCTGAAACCTTGTCATCAAAACCCAATACATATAATTATAATTGAAATTATGTATTAACAAGGAATTATTGTTAAGAATTTATTGCTTACATGTGACTAGGTATAGCTGGTGGAGGTCCAGACAGTAAAATCTTCCATGTGTATCCATTTATCTTGAGTGCCATTTTTAATTTTTATTTTATTTTTTTTTTTACTTCACCCTGTGGTTGTGCTGGTTATCTGCTCTAACTCTTACTGTCAGGCTTTAATTACAAATCACTGAAATTCAAGTACAGTCAAGTGATTATATATTGTATTAATTAAATAAGTGGGGAAACATTCCTGACTCCACTTTATTTGAAAAACTAAACAGAATGAAAGCTACTGCCATCCAGTCTAAGTTATTTAAGTCTTCCTGTCCCACAAATGCCCTACCAATACATATTTTCTTGTTAGGCAACATGCAATATTGTGATCTGTTCCTTTTTTTTTTTTTTCCTGGTAACACATGCCTGTTGTTATAAAAAATGCAACAAAGATTTATTTCTCTTCCTCTCTGCCCATGTTCTTATACTTCCAGAGAGGATGAATAATGGCTTCTCAGTATAGCTATTTTGCACTGTGACTTGTGTGCATTTTGACATTTTATGAGTGGAATGGACACCACCTGTGGAAAACATTAATGGCTTAAAGACCAGGGCTCACTTTGTTGCTGCTAGAGTTGTTATTCAGTTGATGGTGCAATGTTTTCAAAAGGATAAAAAGAATCAAATTCTAGCTTTCATGACAGAGTTGTTCATGAATCCACATGTTTGATTTCTGTATTAAGAACTATGAGTTTAAAAAGCAGGAGTTTAAATTTATTTCATTCTAACACAGATATTAAAGGTGGCTGAGGTGAAACTTTTTGAAGTAGTCTATTTCTCTTTGGTGACTACAGTTTAGTATCTTTGACTCGAAGTGGCAGTGTTCTGGCTATTATGATTTAAGTGTTCCCCCTTAAATTAGCAAAGGAAGACTTGTACATAAATGTAATAACTTTTAACAGATTTAATAGAAATTATTGGTGAGAAATTGTCCTGGGTTTAGCAGTGGCTGTCATCTTTTCCTTCTTCATAACTGGTGCAGCACTATGTTTTTGAGTTTTGGCCTGGGAACAAAACTGATAACAGGAATGGTTTTAGTTACTGCTCAAATGTTTATTCTGACCAAGGACTTTGTGAGCCTCATGCTCTACCAGGGAGGAGGGAAGGCTGGGAGGAAGCAGAGACAGAACACCTGACCCAAACTGACCAAAGAGGTATTCCATACTATAGCACATCATGCCCAGGATGTAACAGAGAGTTACCCGGAAAGGCTAGCACTCTGGGGATTGGAGGAGGTATTCAGTCAGCTCTTGGTTGGGTTGGGGTGTTGTGAGTTATCTGTTGGTGGTTGGTGAGATGTTGTATTCTTTTCCCTTGTTATTTCCTTTATCATTATTATTAGTGGTGGTAGCAGTAGTGATTTGTGTTATACCTTAGTTACTAAACTGTTCTTATCTCAACCTGTGGGAGTTGCATTCTTTTGATGCTCCTCCCCATCCCTCTGGAAGCAGGGGAGGGCAAGAAAGGGGGGGTTGAGTGAGTGAACAAGCTGAGTGGCTGGGTTTAAACCACGACAGAAATATAAAACCCTCTAACTGTGCAAGCCTCTCTTATGTCCTGGCCTGCTGCAGAAACAGAAAATTAAAATATTTACCAAAAATTAATTTACTTATGGGAAGTCTATAAAGCAGCTTGAGAGAAAAGTTTGTTAGTACAGAATGAAGCCATGCATGCTGAGCTTTCATTAGAGGATGTTCTTCCTCTATCATGTATTACAATGATTAATAATTTTCTGCATATTTTGTGTTTAGCTGAATGGTCAATGTTAGGGAAAGATTGTATTGCACCAAGGGCTTAGATTATATTAAGGTAGCTCATTCAAAGAGCTAAATCCATTTTTCTCTAGACGCATGATCTCAGTGTTCAAGGGGCTTTTATAATATGAGTATGATATTGTTCTTCTCAAAACAATTTTGGCAATATCTAGATGTTGCTGTCTTTTTTTATGCGTTTTGGATGGCTGCTCATCTAATGGAAGAAGACATGTTTGGGGGGTGAGTATTGTGGTTTAAGCCCAGCTGGTAACTCAGAACCATGCAGCCACTCACTCACTCACTGAACCCAGGACAGTGAGTAAGTTAGATTGTGCAGCTCACAAAAATATATTTAGTAATAATATTTAGAATTATTTTAATATATCTGTAGAAAGATTTTTTCCTATTAACAGAACACTTTTCTATCAACTAAATATTTTTTATATACCCCTATACTGTAAACATGACACACTGTGCATTTGGTATAGTATGCAGTCATGTTCCATGATAAAGATTGTTAAATTAGGTTCGGAACTTCACTTAAACAAGCTGTCAGGTATCCCCACATTGAACGCTTTTAATGATTCAGAACACCATGGTATGTGTCATAAAATGAAACAAATTCTTTTGAAGGATGATCCTGCTGTTTCTGTTTTGACCTTGGATAACTGTTAAAATTGCATATCAAAGGCTGAAGAAACTGCTGTTTAATCACTTCAGATGCCCTTCACTGTAATTTTCTCTCTCCCACTTTATAAAACAAATTTTACCTAATCTTTGCAGCTTCAGTTGTCATAACAAAACCACCCCACACAAGTAGTTTCATCATATTATGCTTCAAACAGTATCACTGCCAAATACACATTTTTCTGTGACTATAAACTACTGGCCTTTATGTTAGACAGCCACAGGCTGTAAAGTAAATGAGAGCTAAGCCTTAAGATTGCGAAGAGGACAAGAACCAGCATTCCCTTCCATTACTACTCCAGGTAGCAATGTCAACCACTTACTAAGCTTCCTTTCTCCATAGAGATTTCTCTAAATTAGCCAGTGTTAACTTTACTCCCATTTTGCTCACAACTAAGGTGACTGCACAGACATCTTAACCTTTTGGGACTGATATTGTGGCTTCCTCTTAAACAAGCCTCATATTTTCTTTATTGGGTTTTGCAAGATAAGAATCACCGACAGCTTAAAATATGACAGGTGAGGATTTTGTTCATGTGCAGGACATACACGCAAGTGCCTGTTTCACCTGCATATCTATTAAAATAAGGCATCTATAACACTGCAAGTTCATCTCCAGGCACTTCTATAAATTTGTTTCAAACCAGTTCTCCAGACTTATGTTCACATTCAAATGAACCATGAACTAGTTTTAGATTTGCCATCTCAATATATATGTGTAGAGTGTGAGAGGCAAAACATGGGACTGCCTAAACTGAAAGATTCTTTGGTCCATTCCCCATTTCTAACTTAAATTTAGAGTAAACTGGGTTTATGACATTTCAATAAGGAGACAGTCTTTCAAATATATGTCAAATAACCTTATAGAAAACCACTGTTCTGTGTCATTCATCACCCCTATGGATATAAATAGTCTGTATCAGACCATTTATTTTAGGTACATGATTTAGATCTACACCTTTCTTCCTCTATTGACATTATGTTAAACCAGGGTCTATCAGCCCCAATAGGAGATTTGAATCACTTATTGCTGCTCTCAGATTAGAATATAGGAAATTGTGACAACTATC
This sequence comes from Agapornis roseicollis, assembly GCA_002631895.1. Lineage (NCBI taxonomy): Eukaryota > Metazoa > Chordata > Aves > Psittaciformes > Psittacidae > Agapornis > Agapornis roseicollis. Next base: position 8,936 of record NDXB01019936.1, on the reverse strand, counting down.
ACACAATCACCCTGTCATGGAGAGTGTCCTCCTGTTATCATGAAGGGAGTTGTGGGTTAGAGGCATTTTATCCTGTGGAAAATGTCTGAGAAATGCTCATGTCCTTCCATCCCTGCTACGGGGAAGCTTAAATTCCTGGTTTGGACTAGATGCTAAACTCTGAGATTCGCAAGATTAGGTGTGATATATGCCACTCCAAGATACCAGAGATTTGAAAGCTCTCAGCCTATTGGCTCCAGGGCTTCTATTTTTAATGATTAAAAGAAAAACCCAACAAACAAACAAACAAAAACCCCAAAAAACAAAAAACCCACCCAACCACCCCCCCAAAAAATTAAATGCACTTCTACAAGTTCTTCCACTTCACATGTACTCATTCCTGAAGAAGCCAAATCTTTTCTTTAAGCATCCCTAGGCTTGCAAGTGATTCAGATCTCTTTACTGCTCTGATATGGAATGCAGTACAGAAGTCTTGTGTTGCAGCATGTTCAAAAGCTAGTGAGATTTGAGTGGCTTGTTTACAAGAAAGTAAAAATAGTTAACTAGTTGACTAATAGTTAATAGTTTCAAAACACTGCCCACCATTGTGATGTTCTCGTATTATATATCTTGGAAAGCCAAATTTATCCCAGACAAGTCCACTAAAATCAAAGATGCATCAACAAAAATGTATTTGGCCAAATGGGCATAAAACAGAGAGAGCAAATGGTATTTTGCAGTAAAAGTTTCTGGGCCCACTTAATGACAGAGTAATGTGCATCTACCTTCCCCACTCTTAAACACAGTTAGCTATAAAACTTCCTTAAAAAAGCTATTTGCCATTAACAGCTTAATTAGGAAACATACATTCACTAGATAATGAGTCATGGGGTTAGAGGCCACTAGTATCTGACCACCATAAAGATTACTACAGTATGTAAATCTGCAGCTAAGTGGGTAAATTGAGATCACCAGGAGCTATACAACAGCATCTAGAGAGATCTTGCCAATTGCCTTAGGTAATTAAATAAGTATTTGCAGTCAGATAACCTTAGTTTTTATGGTATTCCCAACTATATTAAGGGACTAAAATTGGCAACTGTACCCAAACAAAAACCTTTGCATCTTTGCCCCATTTCTAGATATGGCAGATTTCCCTGTTACTATTTAAACCCTTTGTTTTTGTATGTGTTCATATGCCTGAAGAAACTATATAACTATTTTTCTTTTTTAAATGGTCTGTTCAGAGCCCATTATGGATTAAATCCCAATACCTAAAGGTCCAAATGTGCAGCAAACAGATCATAGATATCTATAGGAGATATTCTCCCTCCTTAGGGTCTCTTTTCTATGAAATCATTAAAATTAAGAAAAATCTTCACAAAGCAAGTCACCATGTCTGCATGCAATATTCCCGGCCATTCATTTATATAACCTTAATCTTTATAATGTGTTACTCTCCAGTACATGTCTAGGTTTAGATTTGCTTTTCTGCTTCTTGCTATAGACTGATAAAAGGTCAGTAACAAACACAACACAATGTTGCAGTGAGCAGTCACTCTTAGCTCAGAATCTATTTAAATGTCCCAGAAAGTTTACATTATTTCACCTAATAAAATATTTGGATTTGTGGAAATTAGATTTCTTCTATCACTTTAACATACCATATTTCTTAAGTCTATCTTAGAATTTTCTTATATACCTCTTTTTCCATGACTACATCAGAACTTCTTAAACTCAGTGGTGAAGTTTTCAGCTGAGAAGCAAACATATTTCTCATATCTGAAACCAGCCAGTCCAGAACATGTAAAACAATGGAAGCAATAGCATAAGTAAATAGTTCGAAAACAAATAAAGAAAAAACATATGCATATACTTACTGAAAAAATTCCCAAAGCATATATACAAATAAATCCTTGCAAATCTCTGTATAAAATAAAGTGTCACAGATCATAGGTAATCTATTGTTATTTCATTACTGTTACTGTTTTTATATAAAAGTGTCAGGAACAGATAGCAAATGAGAAACCATAGAGATTGTGAGTCTTTATAATCTATTTGTTTTAAGGAAGATGTAAACCAGTTGGTATGTGCAAATAAACTAATGGTTACAGCACCTTCTCAGGAAGCACTAAAGTCAGGTTTTAGGCTTTTGACAGTTGAAAGAGGACTTAAAATATTCTCCCTTTTACTAGAACTGCCAGGATACATAAAAGATTTGAGAACCTTCATTTGTTCTGAGTAAAGGTAGACTAACAAAGGGCCTCATGGAAGGAAGAACCTGTTACTCTTCAATCTAATGACTGAAAATCCCTTTCCTTTGACCTCAATCCTGGAAATCAGACAAGTCACTGAAAGGAAAACAGGAATACTCCCGGGAAACTTTCTTATTGCGTAGCCCACAAAAACAAAACGAAACAAAACAATCCCCTTCAAGTATTTGCACTCCCACAGGATAGCCCTGAATGTGAAGTGGATGAAAGCATCTCTTTACACCTGATTTCAGATGCCTACAGTGACATGTACTTCTGTGCTCATCACTCCAGGCTCCTTTTCTTATCAGTGGAAAGAAAAGGTGAGGTTTATTTGCACTTAATCTGACCTACCTTAGAATACTACTTTCCTACTACTTAGAATACAATTTTAGAATAAGATGAATAGTGCTCTAAAAGCCTCTCTATCTCCATTTACTACAAGAAAAGCCTGGGTGAGTGTCCTGGATTCAGCTGTAACAGTTACTTTTCTCCTTCTTAGTAGCTGGTGCAGTGCTGTGTTTTCAACTTTAGCCTGAGAACAGCACTGATAACACTGACGTTTTTAGTTGTTGCTAAGTAATGCTTACCCCAATCAAGGACTCTTCAATCTCATACTCTGCCTTGAGGAGGGGCACAAGAAGCCAGGAGGAAGCAGGGACAGGACACCTGACCCAAAGTAGTCAAAGCGGTATTCCGTACTGGGTATTCATGCCCAGTATATAAACTGGGGGAGTTACACAGAAGGCCCAGATCATTGCTTGGGTCTTGTTAGGTATCAGTTGGCTTATGGTGAAAAACTGTGTTGTTCATTACTTGTGTTTATTGGATATTTTTTCCTTTCCCCTTTTAAATTCGTATTCTCTCTTTCTTTCCATTACTACTTATTATTATTATTGGTAGCAGTAGTAGTTTTGTATTATGCCTTAGTTACTGGACTGTTCTTATCTCAAACCGTGGCATTTACATTCTTTTGATTCTCATCCCCATCTCTCTGGGGGAGGGTTTGCAGGCAAAAGTGGGAAGAGTGAGTGAGTGGATGCACAGTTCTGAGTTACCAGCTGGGCTTAAACCATGACAGTCCTTTTTGGCACTCAGTGTGGGGCACCAAGTGTTGAGATAAAAAGCAGATCTGACCAGAGTGTGCTTAATTGTATTTGTGATAAGCATTAATTGTTTTGGATTAATAGTCACCTATCACAATGTTGATTTATTTGCTCTCAGAGTTGTTATGCTTGATCTCAGAGTATCAGCATGTCATAGAATCATAGAATCATAGAATAGTCAGGGTTGGAAAGGACCTTAAAATCTTCTAGTTCCAGCCCCCTTGCCATGGGCAGGGACAACTCACACTAAACCATGTCACCCAAGGCTCTGTAAAACCTGGCCTTAAACACTGCCAGGGATGGAACATTCACACCTTCCCTGGGCAACCCATTCCAGTCTCACAGGAAAGAATTTCTTCCTTGTATCCAATCTAAACTTCCCATTTAAGTTTTAACCCATTACCTCTTGTCCTATCACTACAGTCCCTAATGAATAGTCCATCCCCAGCATCCCTAAAGCCCCCCTTCAGATACTGGGATGCTGCTATGAGGTATCCACACAGCCTTCTCCACCTTACTTGTAGCCAGTATTTGCTGTTTCAGCATTTATTGGCTTTGGGACCTGGGCTAAAGTTCTTGTTTCACTGTACTTTATGGCAATGACTTGTAATACAATAGACTCATTGATCATGAAACTGGGCTGCTATGTGTTCTCAGAGTGGTCATCACCCTATACTATGGGAGGCATGTAATGGGAATTTTTAACAATTAGGATCTTTTCTTTCCTTCCCTCGGGGGGTCAACCTATGTGGCAGATGTTCCCTCACATCCTCTGCTCCCCCGCTAGACTATTTATAGTAGAAGTAGATTCTGGAAATGTTAAAGAACTTGCATATCCTTTCAGTGCCCTTGAAAGCACCTTGCTCCTTTTGCTGGGAACCAGCTTTTTGCTGAATATGCTGTCTGTGTTTTGCCTACGGCGTGACCACCCTGAGAACACCCAATCTTGTCCAATCTCAGAAGCTAAGCAGGGTCAGGCTTGGGTCTTGTCTAAGGTTAAAAAACTATTTAAGAATACTACCAAGAGATCTTCTCTGAGGCTGGACAGTCATGAGTGGCAGGCTTTGTGGGATTGTGTGGGCAAGTATCTAGGCCAGTTGCCCGCTCCAGTGCTTTGAAATTTTATTCCTGAATAGATGTGGATTCTGGGAAAAATAACAGAACACTTAGATGAGGTGTGCAATACCAGAGAGAGACAATTTGCTGCAACGTGTTGGGGCTTGGCCTACACTTACAGAGCCCTGTTCTGTAAGAAGCAGGAAAAAGATGTCTGGATCTGATGGCAAAGTGACAAACAATGCAGCTACTCAAACCCCAAGCACAGCAGCTCCCTCAACTTCAAGCGACAAGCACAACAGCTACTCAAACCCTGACAGTAACAGGCAACATAGCTACTCAAACCACAAGCACAGCAGGTACCCCAACTCCAGTGACAAGCACAACAGCTACTCAAACCGTGACAGCAACAGACAATGCAGCTACTTCAACTCAACGCACAGCAGCTACCCTAATCCCAGGTATAAACACAGCAGCTAATCAAACCCTGACAACAGGCACTGCAGCCACTTCAGCCCCAGTGACAGACACTGCAGCTGAACCAAAGGATCAATCCATGCCCGTATCAGTAGCCTCTATGAGCAAGAAGAGAAACAAATGAAAGGTGCACTGAAGGAAGATGAAGACTCAGTGCTCAAACTAGAGGAGTGACATCTGAACTGTAGGAATTACTACACCAAACAGAGGAGGCAGAAAAGGTAACTTCTAGATCCCTGACCTTGACTGAGCTGTGGAATATGCAAAAAGATTTCAGCTGTCTTCCAGATGACCACATTGTCACCCGGTTTCTCCAGTGCTGGGACAATGGGGCCAACAGTCACGAACTAGAAGGTAGGGAAGCCAAGCAGCCAGGATCACTTGCTAAGGAAGGAGGCATCGACAAAGCAATTGCAAAAGAGAAACAAGTCCTCAGCCTCTGGAGGTGGCTTTTGGCAGCTGTGAAGAAAAGGTTGCCCTACAAGGATGATGTTATGTGTTGTCCAAGCAATTGGACCACAATAGAGAAAGGCTTCCAGTACCTGAAGGAATCAACCATTCTAGAGATGATCTACCATAGGCCAGATGCTGGGAATGCACCTGTAGATCCAGATGAAGTTGAATGTATACAACCCATGCAGTGGAAGTTTACACGGAGTGCACCATCATCATATGCCTACTCATTGGCATCAATGACCTGGAATGAGGCAACACCACAACAGTGGATGAACTGGGTTGTCAAATCTGAGAGTTTGAAGACAATCTCACCCCTTCCATCATTTCAGCTGTGGAAAAACTGTCCCAGGAAGTCAAACAATTCAGAGATGATCTATCCAATCTATCCAACTCTCCCTATGCCCATGTCTCAGCTATTAACAGAAGGCACCTTATTACCTGAGAGAGAAGATATAGGAGGTACACAACATGGACCACCCTATGGTTTTAACTGCAGGATCATGGAGGAGACATGAGAAAGTGGGATGGAAAACCTACCTCAGTTCTGGATGAAGAGGTGCATGAATTGAAAAGGAAAACAACTCAATAATGATCCTCACAAGAAAGTTGCTGCTCCAGTCTTTGGTGAGAAGCTTTCCAGATGGGGTAAAAGACTTGATTCACTCTAGCTCCTATTGTAAGGAATACTAATCCTTTCCTACAAGTGGAGAATCTTATGATCACTATTAGAGGGGCCCTGCCTCCAGCCAGGTGGAGGAGAGGGACAATCAGGTTTACTAGACTGTGCGGATCAGATGGCCTGGCACATCAGTCCCACAGAAGTATAAGGCTCTAGTAGATACAGGTGCACAGTGTATCATAAAATCATAGAATAGTTAGGGTTGGAAGGGATCTTAAGATCTTCTAGTTCCAACCCCCCTGCCATAAGCAGGGACACCTCACACTAAGCACTAAGCACCATACCACACAAGGCTTCATCCAATCTGGCCTTGAACACTGCCAGGGATGGAGCACTCACAACCTCCCTGGGCAACCCATTCCAGCATCTCACCACCCTAACAGGAAAGAATTTCCTCCTTATATCCAATCTAAACCTCTCCTGTTTAAGTTTGAACCCATTACCCCTTGTCCTGTCACTATAGTCCCTAAGGCCCTAAGGAAGAGCCCCTTCGCAGCATCCCTATAGGCCTCTTTCAGATACTGGAAGGCTGCTAGGAGGTCTCCACGCAGTCTTCTCTTCCCCAGGCTGAACAGCTCCAGCTCTCTCAGCCTGTCTTCGTATGGGAGATGCTCCAGTCCCCTGATCATTCTCGTGGCCCTCCTCTGGACTTGTTCCAACAGCTCCATGTCCTCCTTATGTTGAGGACACCAGAACTGCACACAATACTCCAAGTGAGGTCTCACAAGAGCAGAGTAGAAGGGCAGGATCACCTCCTTTGACCTGCTGGTCACGCTTCTTTTGATGCAGCCCAGGATACGATTGGCTTTCTGGGCTGCAAGTGCACACAGTCAACCCATGTTCATTTTCTCATCGACCACCACCCCCAAGTCCTTCTCGGCAGGGCTGCTCTGAATCTCTTCTCTGCCCAACCTATAGCTGTGCCTGGGATTGCTCCAACCCAGGTGCAGGACCTTGCACTTGGCATGGTTAAACTTCATGAGGTTGGCATCAGCCCACCTCAAAAGCGTCCCTCTGGATGGCATTCCTTCCCTCCAGTGTATCCACCAAACCACACAGGTTGGTGTCATCGGCAAACTTGCTGATGGTGCACTCAATCCCACTGTCCATGTCAGCGACAAAGATGTTAAACAGGACCGGTCCCAACACCGATCCCTAAGGGACACCACTCGTCACTGGCGTACTCTGATACCTTCACCCTTTAACAGCCCCATATGGCCAGTGTGAAAGTCTAACAGAGAGTGGAGACTAACAGTAGACTATTGTGGCCTGAATGAAGTCACACCACCATTGAGTGCTGCCATACCGGACATACTAGAACTTCAGTATGAACTGGAGTCAAAGGCAGCCAGATAGTATGCCAGAACTGATATTGCCAATGCATTTATCTCAATTCCTTTGGCAGCAGAGTGCAGGCCACAGTTCACTTTTACTTGGGGGGGTGGCCTGTACGCTTGGAACCAACTGCCCCAGGGGTGGAAACACAGCCCTATCATCTGCCATGGACTGATCCAGACTGCACTGGAACAGGAGCAAGCTCCAGAACACTTGCAATACATTGATAACATTATCATGTTTGGGTGACCTGGTTTAGTGTGAGGTAGGAACTAGACAATTTTAAGGTCATTTCCAGCCCTAACTATTCTATGATTCTATGATACAGAGGAAGTAGTTTTTGAGAAAGGGAGGAAAATAATCCAAATCCTGCTAGTAGCTGGTTTTGCCATAAAGCAGAATAAGGTCAAGGAACCTGTACAGGAGATTCAGCTTCGGGGAATAAAATGGCAAGACGGACATTGCTAGATACCCACAGATGTGATCAATAAGATAACAGCAATGTCTCCACCAACTAAAAAGACAGAAACACAGGCTTTCTTGGGTGCTGTGGGGTTCTGGAGAATGTGCATCCCAAATTACAGTTTGACTGTAAGCCCTCTCTATCATGTGACCTGGAAGAAGAATGATTTTAAAGGGGACCCTGAGCAACAACAAGCCTTTAAACAAATTAAATGAGAGATAGTTCATGCAGTAGCCCTTGGATCAGTCCAGACCAGGCGAGATGTAAAACATGTACACTACACCGTAACCGGGAAGAATGGTCCTACCTGGAGCCTCTGGCAGAAAGCTCCAGGGGAGACTGGAGGTCAACTCCTCAGCTTCTGGAGTTAGGGATACAGAGGATATGAGGCCAGCTATACCCCAACTGAAAAAGAGGTGCTGGAAGCACACAAAGGGGTTCAAGCTGCTTCAGAAGTGATTTGTACTGAACGACAAATCCTGTTGGCACCCCAGTATTTGCTTTGCCTCAGTCTTCAATGTGCATGGTAGACCTGTGGATCCCTGCTCCTATAACTTGGAAGACCACAGCTACAGGAGCCGTGACTTGGTGGACACTGCAGTGCATGGGAGCAGTCCCTGGGGCCAGGGCTGGACATGGGCACACCGGGGAGAGCCCCACAGTGCCCTGCCCCGCCTGGGCCCCCGGGTTCCAGAGCTGAGGTCACAATGGTGCTGCGTTCTAATACGGTGCTGGCCCGGCAACGGCCCCAGTGCATGCGGGGACGGTGTGGCGTGCAGAAGCACCAGCGGCACTGGGAGTGCTTTTCTTTTACGGAGGAGCACTCCTGTCTTGGAGCTTTTGAAGCTTTCATTACCGGGTCTACTCCTGGCCCTGTGAGGATGGGCCAGTGGCTCTGCTGATGCGGGTCCAGGTGGGTTTCCCCACGGCTCGGGGACATGGTGGCACAGCCGCAGCCCACAGCAGCCGCCTTGCTCATGCCCGATGCCATCTGCCCTGCAGGAGCGACCCTGAGCCCGAGCAGCAGCGCACCCCTGAGCAGGCCTTGCCTGAGCCGCTGCTACGGGAGTGTGTGCGGGTGAGGCAGGGCCACGGCCAGCAGAAGAAGAGGGACCTGCTCCTCTTCGAGGACA
>NDXB01019934.1:0-14772 GCA_002631895.1 Agapornis roseicollis | reverse complement strand
GAAAAAAAATTTTTTTTTTTTTTTTTTTTTTTTTTTTTTTGTGCATATACAGGGAATCAAATATCCAAACAACAGGGTCATCTTTACATCGGGAGAGATCTCTACAGTTGAGTAACAAACAGAACAGCCACTTCTGCCCATGGCACTGGAGAGGAACTGTGCTTATGCCTGTATGGATGCCAGCCTCCCCGGTTTCCACAAGCAAATGCCTTTCCAGACTCACTGCAGTGGGTGAGGAAGGAAGCCTGAAAAGGTTGAGGTGGGAGGATGAAGCTTGTGGCTCAAGTCAAGCAACTTGCACTGTAGTCTGTGAGAGGGGCAGGTCTGTAGTTTCCTCATGCATCAGGTGTCTCGCATGCATGCATGGCTCAGGGTCTGCATGCTTGTACGTTTCTAGCCAGGACAGCAGTGTAAGATCATAGAACAGCATTGCTGAGGTCAGCTAGGCTTCTTTTAGTTTGTAGAGAGGTGATAATCACTGTGGGTGAGGATGGCAGAGATTCAGGAAGTGAAATACAGTGATACAGCCTGGAGTGTAGAATGTATAGGTGCTTCAGCAGGTTACATTCTGAGAAAGACAGTGGCATATATACAATGGACTACCAGATACAAACACCTCATCCTTTTTTGCCTCTCCTCTCCCCTAACAGGGGACAGGCTGGTAGCTGCAAGGCTGCAGATCTATGTGGTTCAGATGAGAGGGTAAAGCTGAAAGGTAAAATGAGATTTTGTTTGTTCGTTTGTTTAAATCTTCTTTCTTAACTGGTTTACTTTACACCTTGACTTTTATATTTGTTTCCTGTAAGAACACACCTACTCAGTAAAGAAACTCCTTAAAATATGTTGCCCTGCCTGAATCCATTCCTCAGTTGATTAATTCAGTGCTGAAGTATGAGCATCATGCTCATATCCAGCATAGCATATGAAACTAAATTAACACACATGCTTACCGTAGAGTCAGAGAAGTTTTTATGTGTGTGTATATGTTCTATGATTCTATGATATTAACCTTTAAAGTTAGGCAAGCACTTCACACATATAATACCATGCTTTCAAACATAGCTACGTAAATGTGCAATCATGAATTACTTCTTCATTGCTCAGGAGACTTCTAGTGCATTACAAAAGGAAACAAGACTCTTTGTCAGCTTTTTAAGATATGCAGGCTTTCTAGTGTGCAATTATAATAATATGTAAAAAAGCTGCATTTTAACTAATTGACTGATACAATATACACAAATGAATATTTCAGTTGAGATATAAGGAAAAAACCTTTTATGATGAGGCACTGTCACAGGTTGCCCTGAGAAACTGTGGCTGTCCCATCCCTAAAAACATTCAAGGCCAGGTTGAATGGGGCTTTGATCAATCTGGTCTAGTTGAAGATACCCCTGCTCATTGCAGGGGGGTTTGGAGTAGATGACCTTCAAAGGTCCCTTCCAATCCAAACCATTCTATGATTCTATATTTAAATGATTCCTGTTTATCTAAGAAGAAAGCCTTATTTTTTTCACTGGAGGTTGCTTATGGCCTTCTCTGGGAGCTTCTGTCATGCAGCTGAGTTCAGGTGGGTGAGTTGTCGCACTTAAGGAGTTTTGTGCTGCTTTGTCCCAGATTAGAGCAGCCTCAGCTGAAAGGGTTTGCCATGAAAGACACTTTCAAATATCTCTTAGCTCTGAAGTCAAGGACTGTGTGGAAGCATGGATTACTTCAGCAACTGATCACCAAGCAGGAAGGAATAAACTTGGAAGCTGCAAGTAGCAGAGTATTTTTAGCACTGTTGATGTGATGTTGAACAGGAGCAAAGCAAGTAGGAAACACTGAATCCTGGTTTGTCCTCCTTTCTAATCCTGTCACTTAACTTTCACTTTATTGAGCTTATGATATGTTTTCTTTAACCTAATGCCAGTTATACAGCACTGCTGAAATGCGTGAGGAAGGTTTTGGTTGTGTCAGTGAGAAAAAAGCTATCTTGGAGGGATGTCATCAGTTCATTTTTGGCTGGAGGTTATGTGGAACATTGCCATGCTATTTCATGCAGGGTTTCAGAAGACGAGCACAGCAGATTCCTGCAGGCACTTGAATGTGATAGTATAAGAGGCTTTTTAGGAACAAGTAGCAATTGCATATTTGAACTTTTTGCAGTGGGGAAAGATAAGACTTCCTGTCTTATCAGCTGGATCAACTGCTGCAACAAAGTCATGCAGGGAAATTCAAATGATTGCATTTTGGGGAAGGCAGCAAAGAAAGAACTATTAACATGGAAGGACAGCCCCTGCTGATAATAGTTCTGGGAATATGTTTCTAGGCACTGGAACTTTTTTGAAGTCAGTTGAACTGGAAGATTGGTCCGTGGCATGATATTGGTTTGGTACTTTCCTGAATGATACCTATGTGTAGCTTGAGAGATAGAATGGGTGAGAGACCATTTTCAGAAATAAGTTTGGATATGGAGACCATTACTGAGAGAAAACACGTGTTTTCAAAAGATATTCCTCAGGAATGTGGGAAAGAGCTATGGGTGATACTTGGAAAGATGTTCTCTGTCTGTTACTGCTGCTGACACTGAAATTCAGGACAGACACTAGGAAAATCTCTTTGTTAAAAGTGTGGGGTGGCACTGGAACAAGCAGGGGATTTGTGGAACACCCACCCTGGGACGTTTTCAGGATTCAACTGTATGAAGCCATGGCTGACTAACCTTGCTTTGACAGTAGACTTGCCTTAGGCTGGATACTGGAGTGGGTGACCTCCAGAGGTCCCTTGCAAACAACTTTTCTTTTGGTCTTTGATTTTGAAGCTGCACTACTGCATTTGTCACGAAACATACTAACAGCTTTTTCCATCTGCAAAAAACCTTTAACACATTTAACATGGATACACAATGAGTCTCTGTTTACCATTAAGACCTCTTCATTCTTGCATTATAAACAAACGGCTTTCAATTCACTGTCCTTTGAATTCTGAAAGCACTCGATAATACAGCAGTGGCATTAAATCTGTTACTTTGATATGAATTCTTGGAAACAGAGCTACTTGACAGTGAACAGAATAAAAGGAAAGAAGTGATTAGTGAAAGGGAGGAAGAAGGTTTTATGTGAAGTGAGCTAGCCTTTGAGGGCAACAGGCAGACAAGCAATAAGAAGCTTCCATGTTTCCTTTGTATCAGCTATGAAATGTGTAACATTTCAGTTTGTTTGCCCATATTGCCCTCCATGGATACACCATTAGATTATATTTTAAAGGCTGGTAATTAATGATTGCTTGTTGAAATAATTTTCCTAAATGCATTTTAGACATTGAGTATAAGCATCTTAAATACTAACTTATCAAGAAAAATCAAAGTCTGTCGAAGAAAATGATAGAAATATCAGGACATATTTTTTTTTGCTTGTCTTTGAAATAAGGTGGCAAATATTGTTGTGGCAGCAATGATGCAATAGCTTCATTGATATTTCTAAAAAAAGGGAATGTCTTAACTTTATCAGGGCATTTAATAAAAAATCTCTCCCAAAAAAGGCAGTGGTTACTTTTTCCCTCTCTTTTTTTTTTTTTTTTAATAAAAAATATGTTCTTGTAATGTGCTGTTGATCAGTAAAAGAACTCTAAATAATGCATTGAGTCTCTGCCAAGTAATGATATAGTGGTTTTTTTGTATCTGTCCCTGAGGAGAAGAGTCCACTGTATGAGGAGAAGTGGGAGTAGGGTGGCTGTCTGTGGCAGGAAAAAAAGAGGTGTGTTAGTTTATCAATCCACTACATTGCATGGTAAGTTCTATAGTAGAATTCCACAGGTTTCCCTGCCTTTCTAAGAGTCAAATGTTGTGCCAGTCCAAGTGGAAGGAGACCAGGGAGCACATTCTGGTGTGCCACGGCAGGGGAGTTACTGTAATGCCCTGCAAATGCCATCACAGTGTATGTAATACTGCACAGCCAAATCTGCAGGCCAAGGCCTGTTCTGAAGTAGAAGGCTTTCCAAGATGGTTCTGGTTTTTCACAAGATTTTTTTTTCCCACATCTGATTTTTTAATGTTTATTATGAAATATATGGTTGAGCTATCAGTTGTCTTGTTCAGCAACAACACCTGCATATTATGTTTTGGCACTGGTCATACTGCCATCAGATCTATTTGACAATGTTGTTTTAAGACAAGATTGATCTTTATTGAATGTCAAAAGGATTGATAGTGACATGAGAACATATTGCAAAATATTTTCTGATGGCATTTTTACTATATCCATCTGTATCTTGTAAGCTTAAAAGGATTAATTAAATACAGATTGAGCTAATGAAGATCCATTCTTGAGGAAAAGGGATAAAAGCAGATATACTGAATTTTGATGAAAATGTAAATTTGCTCAATAGCTTTTAGTTTGTTAAGGATTCTGAATAGTGGAAAGCAGCACGCCAGAGCATTTCATATCTTGAACTGTACACAAATGAATGTATTCACAGTCCAGAACTGACAGATTTACAGAAATTCAAAAGCCAATTTCACATTTGTCTCTATGAGACAGACATTTAACCATTGACATTTTGTCTTTGCTTTTTTAGGTTTCTTGTCTTGATCATGACAAAAATTTAGAAATCAAACATGGGAAAATTATAGGGATTTTTAAATGCTTTGTTTTTAAACACTGAAAAAATCAATTGGATTCACTTGATCCACTAAAATTGAAGATTCTGGAAAGAGCCATCAGAATTTTTTCCCCTGTTGAATAGATTTTAAATTATTTTCATAGTGATTCTGTACATCTTACAGAAGTTTACTGACAGCACATTTATCACCATTTTACTGCTTCTTACAAATATAGATGTTGGTGACAATTTTGTATAGCAAACATGCTAGAAAAAATCATTAGATTTTCCAGTGTCAAGCAAGAGCTAAATAATTTAATATCCTCATTTAGTAAATGCATTTTGAAATACATCCAGATCAAAAGCCAGACATCAACTGAACTGATAATCAAACAAAGAGATTATAATTCTTAGCAAAGCTCCTGAGTCAAAACTGTGCTTTTTCTTTCAGTCTGAGAAAATAGCAAAATGTGAAGTATTTGTATTTGAAATTCCAGCAGAGAAGTGGATGTGATTTTTCTCTTTCTCTGTTTTTCCTCAGCAGATAGTGTTTTCACTTGTGATGAAACGGATCTCAGTTGAAAATACCGCAGCTTTCATTATAGTTACGTTGCTTACAGTCTATTAGGTGAACTAACACTGATATTTGCATTTAAAAAAATATTTCCCAAGAAACTGGCAGTGGTTTTTGTGAGGAGTAGCTAAATCTAACAAGATCCTAGGTTATAGTGTCTTTTTCTGTGAAAGAAGGGGTATGTGCTGAAGGATTACAGTGATAAATTATTTCTGTAATGAAGTCAACTTTCAGTTCCTCCCCAGGCTCTAAGGAGCAGAAATCAGGGCTGAGGGGCTTCAAGGTTGTGAACTGTGCTAACAATCTGTGGTGATGCAGTGCTGTATCATGTGACAGATTGCCTCGGGTTTTCAGGGGCTCCAGTATTTAAGGCTTCTAAGTTAATCTGCATCTGAAAGTATGCACTTTATATTCTGGAAAATTGGATTGTCTGAGCTAATTTAATTTTCCTTTGTTTTATTAATGTGTTAATGGCATAAATGTCGATATCTGGATTCTGGGCTATTTATTTCTTCTCAAGTGGTGATTGTTCTTAGGGATTGCCACCACCAGCTAAATCAGGATATGATGTGATCAGAACAGTTACCCTCAGCGATCTTATAAGTAAAATACGTTTTCCATTGACAATGTTTGCATTTTTCAGAACATGTGCTTCCTGACATATTCAGAAAACATAACTCAAATGGTCAGGATGCCCAAAGAAAAGGAAACTTGGCATTTTCACCCTCTGCCACATTGACAATACAGAAGGGATGAGTTCAAAACACAGTTCAGCACACTGCAAAGTGCTGTCAGAAATTACCCACTGGCGGGAAGGGTGTAAGTGGCACTTAATGAGGGACAAGTTAAAGCCATTTCTTAAAAAGAGCAAAATTTGTGAATATTAGAGATTTTAGTGCTCCAGCTTCTTGAATGTAGAGTAAAATGAATCAGATAATATTCAGGATTCAAACTGGTTGTTTTGGAAACCAGTGGAGACTCCAAAGCATTGCATAAGTATTAATAAAGTTTGCATCATCTTTAGCATTACTAATACTGTAATTTTATATGATGCATGTTGCCATTTCACCATCTATATCAGGGCCTCTGAGCTTAAGGTTAGTAGCAAATACATAACCAATGTCTACTCTTGTCTCCTAAACAAACTGCCCATGCTGTTGTACACTAAATTCTTCAGATAAATTCTTTGTAAATGTCTTTCAAGTCAAGTTCAGGTGTTTATTTCAAGCTGCTATTGAATATATGGGAAAAGCACTATTTCATGTGAACTTGATTTTCTTTAGAAGACAGTAAAAAGCTCATTTTTTCCCTTCCCCTCATTTTTCATGACTAAACATCCCAACATTTGTTATGTTCTTGATTTCAATAAATAGTTCTCTAACTCAATGTGTGTAATTTTAAATATTTATAATTTACATGTTAAATATGTAAATTTCATAAACAGAAAGCTATTGCCATGAATAAGGATTTATGTGTGGATTTGTACTGGAAAATGAAGTACATTTTTAAATGGGTTTTAATGAAGTTTTAAAACTGTAATTGTGAGTTTAAAATGCATTTTTCCTGTTGCATTCATTTCAAAGGAATAAACATATCTGACAGAAAAAATGTCAGAAAGCACATTTATGTCTGTTAGTGGTGTCTTTAAATCAGTTATTTAGAAAATGATGGAAATGACTAGCTAGGTATTATGTGGCATGGTGAGACCTTCCAGGTATTTGGAACTACTAAACCACAAAGTTATTGAAAGCTACGTTTTAACATTTAAAAAGAGACACGGCACAATCATTTATTTCTCCATAAAGGTTATTTGCAACAGCCTGTTATTCCTTAAATTTCTTTCATTATATTCTCACCTGTTAAGTTTACAATTTTAGTCTATTATCATAATGTTTCATCCTGCTCTGCCCTCCAACTGAACAGCAATTCTGCTCCATCAGAAATGCCTCTGGCACCTGGATGTGCTCCAGAGTCTCTGGTTTTGTTATGTGGCATCTCTGTTTTCCCTGAGCATTGCATGTTGCTATCGGGAGATGTGGGTCTGTGATACCTTATTAATAATTGTGGGCTGGCTATGGGCATGAGACGAGCACCTCAGTGTTGAGCTGTTAAGACAGTAGCACCTTTGGGCAAGCAGTAGTAATAGGACAAGAGGGAATGGCTTTAAACTGAAAGAAGGTAGATTTAGATCAGATATAAGGAAGAAGTTCTTTCCTGTGAGAGTGGTGAGGCACTGGAACAGGTTGCCCAGAGAAGCTGTGGATGTCTCATCTCTGGAAATGTTCAAGGCCAGGTTGGATAGGACTTTGAGCAACCTGGTGTAGCAGAAGGTGTTCCTGTCCATGGCAAGAGGGTTAGAAATAGATGATCTTTAAGATCCCTTCCACCCCAAACCATTCTATGATTCTATGAATAATGGTAGCATAAATACCTAAGGATATTTTAATTCCTGAATTTATACACATGGGATTTTGCAGATGCTCAAAATGTCTGGTCATTGAAAGGAGAACAGGGGTTGAAAGGTTGAACTTAGAAGCACTTTTGAGGCATAAGTGCTATTTTGAACTGCTAAATTGCTTTTGGTGGGAGCTTCAGTACTTTGTTGTTTCCTGGAGCAATGGAACTTAGCTAAATCATTGTAATCCTTCCCTGCATAGGCTAGTGAAATCAGTGCTGTAGGGAAAACCACCGGTGAAGTAAAAAATGGAGTGGGTCTGGAGGGTGGAGGGGGTGGAGTGTCTTTGCAGTCAGCAATGCTGTGGCAAAATGAGAAAATTGCATTGTTAGTGGCTGAATTAATCTGCTTGAAGTCCTGAGCAATGTGGTGTACACTGCAAACATTTCTACACTGCCCTGAAGGTTACAGACATAGTTGCAAAGGATATATCAGACTAAGCCTGGGAAGAAAGCTGACAGTAAGACTGGAGAGGTAGAGAGTCCTAAAAAACATTATGAGAAGGTGGAGAAAAATAATGGAAGCCAGAAATGAGTGAAATGAAAGAAGAGGAAAAAAGGTAATTGCTATTGAAAAATTAAGTAAAACCACTAAGAGGTGATGTTAGTGAGATTTAAGAAATGAGAGTGAATCAAAGAAGATTAAGAAACGTGGGAATCAATCTAATACTTCATCATTTGCACCTAATATTAAGTTTCCTTGACCTTTTGGTAAATAATGGTGTAGAATTCACAGATTACTTGGCAGAACACCTGCAAGTAGCTTGTAAACGTGGCTTAACAGGACAATATCCCTCTGCTAATGTGCGTGTAGCAAACTTTCACACTGCTGAAGGGATTCTCACGATGTCTGTTAATTCCCCAATAGATACTTAAAAGCCTCTTCCAAGAAAAAGTTTAGTTGTGCTTTTTCACCTAATGCAGGATAAGGGATTTCAGTAAGGAGACCAAAGCCTTCCTACTATTGCATTTGCTTGCTGGCTTTATTATCACAGCTTTCCACATGATAGTGATACTAGGGACAACTCTTTTCTTTCTGTACAAACAAGTTTTGCCATTTACTCCCATACCTGAGCCTAGATGAACTGTAAGCAAGATTTCCCTCCTTTCCCTCTAGCACTTTTATATAAAAGCACTTGACTGCACTTGTTACTGTCTTGAACAAATGATTATATAACTAGATATAGGTAGGTATAAAGGAGACTTTTACATCCCAGGATGGCCTATTCTAGTGTGCTAGAAGATATATTTCTACTCAGGAAGCCAGGAATGCTACCTTCCATCATACCTTCAAGTGAGAATATTCTAGATTTTTGCTTGATTTATTTTTCTGTTATTATTTCCATGGTTAGTATCTCTTCAGCATGTGCGGGCAATCCTCCTTTGCTGCCATTCTTTCAGTGTAGGGGTTGCCTTCTCACTCATCAGCACTAGGCAATATGTCACATTTTTGGTAGACCTCTTGTTCTCTCATGTCTTCTGAAGTGTTTACAGGATTTGTGTTACTCAGGCTCTCTGCATGCCAGTCATGTGAGGCAGCCACACTGCTCCAGCCTGACAGGAGCTTTGGGCATAATAACAAGACTTGTTCTTTCACAGCTTTACAGTGCTCTTCAGTCCCGTGGTTGGGTCTTTATTTGACTCTAGAGATAACCTCACATTTTTTTTTCAGCATTCAGAAGCCTGGAGTAATGTCAGATAACACAAATTAGATTGTGCAGTTACCGTAGTTGTTTGTAGGAACTCACAAGGTTATGTTTTGGTTCCTTTCTTTTTCTTTCAATTGTCTTCTGTCACTTACAGCAGCATCAGACTGACTGCTATTAATCTTTCATTTCTGACATATTAGTATTTCTTTTTTGGCATCGGGTTACCAGCCTGTTTCTGTCTGATAAACACTCGGGGCTATGACTTTGTACGGATCTATGCACACACTTCATTAGAAGCACTCTGCTGATTTTGTTTGGATTGCTTCTGTGATTTAATCTCTGTAGGGATCTCTGTTTGTGGTTAAAAAAATTTAATAACTCTGTGGCAATGATTGTTGTAAGTACTGTGTGATTGGCTGCTAATACAGAAAAGAGTGTAAGCAGTGACTGCATTTGCCATTACAAAATGTGCTCACACTCTTACTTGCTAGTGCTCAGCTTTGTGTGTCTCCCTTCCTATGAATGTAGCCAGTTTTGTTTATATACTGTCCTGCTTGATTTAAAAAAAACCCCAAACCCAAGCCCAATAACAACAAAACCTGACACACTGAAATTTCAAACACTGCCCTGAAGCTTACCACTACTAAACACAGGTTCACCCTAGCCAGCTGACTTGCATATTGAAATAGTCTCTGCTCCTGGTGCCGTTTGTTCTTATGGGCTTTCTATACAGACTCAGCTGCAGCAGAAAAAACCAGGAGACTTTGGGTGGGTTGTTTTGTTTTTGTTTTGTTTTTGTTTTTTTCTTGAAGCATTTTCTTGTAAACTCCTGTAACTATTTTCTGCTTTTAGCAGCATTTGAACGTTCTTGTTTTGTGGGTCTATTTCTACTGAGTTTTGAAATAATTAATTTACACTGATTGTACTGGAAGATAACGGTAATTCATAACTTTCTAGGTTAGTATGAACTGAATGGAATAACAGTTACTTACTGCAAAATGTTTTTAGGATTTTTTTTTCTTTTTTTTTTTTTCTCTCTGTAGAGCAGATTTGAAAGGGCTCCAAAGAGATTGTCTTAGCTTAATATGGAAGATTTTCTTCCATAACATACTTCTCTTAGTTATCTAGAAGTACTTAATGTGAACAATATATATCAATTTCAGTTTGTCATAAGAGTTCAGATTTGGTTATGCATAGCAACTGTCACTGCTGAAATACAGTAGTTAAACTAATAGCTACTTTAAAAGAAAAGAAGGAGGGGAAGCTGCAAGAGGAGGAAAAGAGGATATGCCATATGTGAAATATTTTTTAACATAAACAGGTCAGAACATATGTTCTGTTTTGTGTTGCAATAATAGCTCACTGCTGAGCTCCAGATTATTATTGGGAAATCCCCATATGTCTGATTCCTTAGAAAAATAGTTGCAGGACTTTTAGGAGAGGATTTTTTGTAATGGTTTGATATTTCACTTGCTTGAGATGAAGAGGCAGGGACAATGCAGTAGAAAGAAGCATTATAAAAGCCAGCCTTATCTCTTACTGTTTATGTTCTCCCTTAACAAGATGAAGGTAAAAATTCAATTAGCAGCATTAGTCACAGATTTGTCATGTCTAAGATTTGTGTTCCCCAGAAAAACACTCCACAGTCAAGTTCTACGGCTATTCTTAGCGATTTCTCAACCTTGCCCAAAAGGACGGAAGATGAGACTACTGCTGATGAGTCATATTGATGACAAACAGAATGGTTAGTGTCAAGTAGGTGTTTGGCTCCTACATGAACCATCCTCATCAGTTAATATCTGTACTGAAATAACGTATCAGAAATAGAGAATTGGGCCAAGCACAGATGTCATGAAGTATGATTGTAAAAGCTGGTAGGCTGATGGTTTGCATTTTCTGTTTGTGCTTTGGGTGTGTTTCTTGGTGTAAAACTGAGGCTTACGCTGCATTTGGTAACCCTAGGAAAAAATGGTATGTGTGAGGCAGGGTTATATTTCATGATTGGCTTACTGCCATGAGGAAAGTGTTGTCAATATTAGGTCAATAAATAAGAACGGGTATACCGACCTCATGGGTGGTCCATCTAGCCCAGTATCATGTCCCTGACTGTTGCCTGCAGGTCATGCTTAAATAAAAAAGGTGTGGGGAAAAGGATCAATACTCCTGCTCCTTCCTAGTCCTGTTGGCCTTAGTGTAAAAGAGTGGTTATATTCACTGTGGGTGTATTTTCTGGGGTTTGGGGCTGTTTTTCTTTCTGGCATCTGGAACTTTATGAGGCAGTGGGTTTCTTAATGTAATTATGTGTTATATGAAACCTTACCAGTTTCAATTGTATGATAAATTTGTGTGGTGCCTCATGGCAATTTTGGTCTTCTACCAAACTGCCCTTTATACATATCTGCTTTTAGACACAATGTTGTAATAGGCATAGTCTTGCCCTAGGTGCTCATGTTTACAGTGAAATTTGTCTATGAATTTTTCAGTTAACTTTGCTTAGACAGGATTCATATCTCATCCTTTAGCTGTCTGTGATGTACAACTGAGTGAGAAAGTCATTGGAGTTTCTTATACAGTTTTTGAAATAAAAAAGCACATGAATTGTAAAACATGATTAATCTGATCCATATTAAATATTTATCTTTGAGTAGGATGAACTACACCTCAGAAATGCTGATTTCTTTATACTGCATATACAACTCAGATATAGATTTCTATTCTGAACACCTTTGCATTTGATCAGATGAATATCAGCCTTAGAGAGGTCATTCACTAGAGAAGAAAGAATATGCATAATCTTGGGAAACAACTGAGTTTCAGGAAATAATTCATGAGGTAATAGTCTGGTAAAGTGTATTTTACTTGTTTTCCTTCCTCAGATACCCTATGGGCAGGTGATAGCTAGTCTCTTTGGTCACAAGCTAAGGCACCTCTGCAGTAAGAAAGAAAGAAATGGCAAGGAAATTTCATCTAATTAAATACTCTTAAAACATTTTTTTTTTTTTTTTTTATGCCTGATGTCATGGTGCAGGCATTTTATTTTTTTTTGTGAAATTGTCTATAATCTCAGAAGAGCCCGTTCCTGGGATGATGAAAGCATTTCATTTGGACTATAAAGAGAATTCCCAGCTCAGTGTCTCTTAAAAGGTTGCCCATAACATTTTGATTAATGCTATCTCTTTTACATTTGACAGCTAGCAAAAAAGAGGAAAAGAGACCTTGAAAAAAACAAGGCAAGGTGAAGAAAAACACTTTGCTCCTTTAACTAAAGCAAGATGTCAGGTAAATGTTATCCTCACAAGCACATGGTATGCAGTGGGCTGGAGAATAAGAGATGATCCTAGGGCCAGGGGAAGAAAAGAATTGGTCCCTCCACCCAGCTTGCAAGTGCCTTGGTGGTGTGCCTTTAGCTGAGAGCTTGCCAACTCAAGACCTTTCCAAAAATTTGATCTCCCTGATGGCTGAGGAATCTGTAGGTGCCATACCGCATGTTGGCACAAGCATACTGCCATGCGATTGATGTTGCCCTTTTGATGTCAAGTTGTTCCTGATCCTGATGCCAAATCCATAGTGTTTGATTCCACAAAGCAAATGGAAGTCATATTTTGATTTTAACCTTTTTCCAGTAAAAAGGTAGGAGAGGAAAGTTAATCCAAGGGCGTAAACTGTCCTAGACTAAGCCAACAAGTAAGCATTCAGGGATCTGTAGCATTTGATTTATCCTGGTTTTGCAGTTCCTGTAACTAACAGCAAATGCCATTTAGTTTCTAGTAATGCTTTCCAGCATTTTTGTGTGATGCTTTCTTTAAAACAAACAAAAAAGACATTCATGCATATTTCTTGGTTGTTCTGGCATTTCAGCGTTCCTTCCCACAGAAATTTCAGGGGCCAGCATGAGATTTTTGTACAGAAAATGTAAAGAAACTAAAGACAGGTACCATTTTAAACTTATGTAAGTCCTGTGTTATAAATTTTGGAAGTCAAACTCTAGGTGTTTGAAACCTACAGGAGATTTTAATATTTTACTTGCTAGTCTTCTGAAATAATCAGAGAGATGGGAGTGGGTAGGTCTGGAGTTACAATCTTTTTTCTCCTACAGATTAGTAGGAGAGTCTGTTCTTGCTTTAACTACCTGATTTTCATTTACAAAAATTAGAAATTTAGAAATTGTCATTTCAGTCAGCGTGGCTAGTCAATCGATTATGATTCATCATCTCTTCTGAGTTCAGACAACTGCATTTACATCTCAGCAGGTTGTCTAGACTCCTGTTGTAGTCAGTAGATGGAAACAGGGGCTTCCTGGACGTTATTCTGTGTTGTAGTTTGGATGCCAATCTTACAGTCAAATGACTAATTTTTCAAGAAGTGCCTATTCTCTCACCTTTGACCATAAGGGAGCCTTGAACAAGTTTAAATGTAGGTATGATAAGTGCTTAAATTTTCTTAACTATCTGTATGGGAAACTGCAGTTTAAGTCTGCAGAAACTGGCTTTTTAGATTATTACAATGCTATTTTATTGTCTTTCAAATTACTGTATTCGTTATTTAGAGTTATCTTTGGTGTGGAACAGAGGTATCAGCTGACACACCAAATTTCAGATGGGAAGTTCAAGATATACACAATTGAAAATGCAAAAAAAAAAATGTAGACTAAAATCTGAGCAAAGTCCCAACAAATAGCTGGTTACATTCCTACTCCTGTGAAAAGTGTTAGACTATTTTAAGAGCCACTCTTTTTGATAGATAGCACAAGGTATTTCAAGTTGAAAGGAGACTTTCAGCATGTCAAGTATGTCAATGGCATTTATTATCTTACAGACGTTTGTCTTTCATGTTTTCTAAAGTCATTCACACAGCTCAGTTAAATATTCCACTACATCCTGCATGTTCTTTCTGGTACATTTGTCAAGCTAACAAAGATCTGCTTACTGGAAAAATAAAGGATAAAATAATTAGGGAAACATTCAATTTGTACTGTCAATTATATAAATTTCAGTACTGCAGTTTTCAAGCTGTAATAATCATCACCCTTTCCTGTCATAGAATATTGCCATTTAAATGCCACTATCAGAGTGTGATTGACCCACACAGTTTGTATATTTCTTTCTTTTCTTATCAAAGAGAGTAATCTAGGAAGGTTACTCTCTTTGCTGCATTCGTAAATTCAGGATGATCTCTATGATCTAGTGGTTAAGAAAAGGAAAGGAAAAAATATGAAGGGACATGACATGGCCTAAGAGAAGGCAATCATAGCTTCAGAAAAAAAAGATGGCTGAGTGATAATAGACTCCTGAAAAGTCTGTTTCTCCCTGGAAAGTCTATTCTGTTTTGGGAAAACAGAATTAAGAAATATGGAGAAAAGTTCAGTAAGGGGAAATCCTGCCTGACCAATTTGGTGGCCTTCTACGATGGGGCTACAGAACTGATGGACAGGGGTAGAGCAGTTGATGTCAGCTACCTGGACTTCTGCAAAGTGTTTGACACTGTCCCACACGACATCCTTGTCTCTAAATTGGAGAG
>NDXB01019933.1:89830-138768 GCA_002631895.1 Agapornis roseicollis | reverse complement strand
TTTTCTTTTTGTTGTTTGACTGTTATTTGGTTTTTTCTTTTTTTTTTTTTTTTTTTTTTATTTTTTAATCCTTTTTTTATTCTTTCTGCAACATTGTCTCATCTTTTTCTAATAACTCATTATGTTCCAAGGATACTGTGGAGTTGAGAGAACACAACTGGGTTCCTCGCAAAGCTTTTCTTGACAATGGACCAAAGACTATCAATCAAATCCGTCAAGATGCAGTAAAAGTAAGTGTCACGTGTAAAGTCCTCATGCTCAGCTTTTGCTTAAGTTAAAGGTGAACCCTTATGCTGCTTACTTTGTGTCACAAAACTTAGGTTGTGCACTTAGTGGTTCTCACAGCAGAGTGTAACAGTAAAATCAAATGGACTTATGTAGTTCAGAGTTAAATTTTGACTTTCTGAGGGACCATTACTCCAAACTGACCAAAATGGTAATTCCTGTTTTAAAGGATCTGGGAGTTTTTATTCCTGCTCCTATGTCTCAAGGGATGAGAGGCGACTTCTTTCTGGAGGGACCCTTTATGCCACCCAGGATGAAACTTGACAGGGACCCACTTGGAGGGCTTGCTGATATGTTTGGACAAATGCCAGGTACACTCAAACTGTGTGGCTGCTTGGGATGACTCTGGGTGTGCTATATTTAACAAGAACTAAAATTGGTTTTTGTCTCTGTAATACAGGTAGCGGAATTGGTACTGGTCCAGGGGTTATTCAGGATAGATTTTCACCCACCATGGGACGCCATCGTTCCAACCAACTTTTCAACGGCCATGGGGGTCACCTCATGCCTTCTGTTCAATCCCAGTTTGGAGATCTAGGCAAATCTTTTCTGAAAAATCAGGTAAGGAAGATGTTGTTCACAGGATGACTTCAGCTTGTTTAGAAGCTCTTCTTCAGATGCGTGTGCTATGGATTATAGTCTGCTTATGTTGGGAGACTTCTTCAGAATTTATTCTGATAAGAACTGATGCTCAGCTGATACAAAAATTCTAAACCACTTTTTAAAACTGTGCAAGAGATTCAAGGAATACACTTTTTTTTTTTTTTAACTGCAAGAAAAGGTGCATGTGGCTTCGGTGGGTCAGAAAGGTGTGTTTTAAATAAGATAGCCCTGTTTTTAGGGATAGATGCTACTCTCCCACCACCCCTGCTCCTTCTTTCTCCCTTCCTGGCAAGTAGAATCTTTGTGCCTCTGGTCCCTCTGGTACTACTTACCATATGATGTACGCCACTCCATCATCTGCACTTCTTTCTCTATATCTCCCTTTCTGAAATAGGGGCAAAGCCAGCTCTACCATAACCAGAATCAGGGACTCTTATCCCAGCAACAAGGACAGTCGAAGGATATGCCACCTCGGTTTTCTAAGAAAGGACAGCTTAATGCAGATGAGGTACATGACATGACTACATTACTTAAAGATTATTTTCAATATTGCCCAATGATTATAGCAAGACGCGTTATTATGAGGACTAATGCTGGAACTCTTTCTCCTCCTCTTCCTCCTCCTTTGTCCCTTTCTCTTTCACCTTACCCCTCATTTTCCTTGGGGTATCCAGCGTCCTATGAGCAAGACTGAGATATGAGGGCAATTTCTTGGGGTCCCTTCCTTCCCCCACACCTCCCCAAGAACACTACTCTGACATCAGTTCCCATGCATCATACTGAGAAAACACATATAATTAAAACTTGAGAAAGTCCTGAACTTCATAAATCCTGAAATGCTGGACCAGGCTAAATTTTTCTTTTTTTTTTTTATTAATTGTTTTGGGTTTTTTAGGATTGGTTAATAGGCAAAATTCCAAATGCATAGTAAACTGCATTGTTAATTTTGAGTGTTAACCAGACATGTATCCTGATTCTGAGCAATTGGTAGAGTTTTTATCTTTGCTGTAAAGTACATCAGCAAATGTGTTAAGTATGTATTTTGGGTCTCTAACATACTGCATCTAAAAGGAGCAATTCCAGGTACACCAGTGGAGCTAAAAATACTAGTGGCTTCCACCAAGCACACAAACCAAGTTGTGCTCTTGAGGGAAGTGAATACATGTGGCTTAATCTGTATCCAAGTGTTAACATTGTAGAAGTGGAGAAGTCATGCTTCGGTGTGATCAGTTGGTACTTTGTCCATGGCTGTGTATTCTTAGTCGGAATAATTGAAACAGTTTGAGGTTTTCTCTGACTTATCTGTTTACAGATTAGCCTGAGACCTGCTCAGTCTTTCCTAATGAATAAAGCCCAAGTGCCAAAGCTTCAGCCCCAGATAACTATGATTCCTCCCAGTGCTCAACCACCACGCACTCAGACACCACCTTTGGGACAGGTAAACATAAAAATTACTTAATATTTGTGGCTATATTTAATTGCTTCACACATTTAAAACTTAAATTAGTGTTCTTAAGCATTATATACATATAGGTAGATGTACTGCAATGAAACAAGTTCTGGTGTCTTTTTCAGCCTCCTCAACTTGGTCTTAAAACAAATCCCCCACTTATACAAGAAAAGCCTGCAAAGACCACAAAGAAACCACCTCCTTCTAAAGAAGAGCTACTTAAACAAACTGTAAGTTAAGTTGGTAGTGGTGCTTCTTGCAGCCTTGTATATGTATGCCTTTAAAAATGGAGGTTTAACTATACTCTTTTTATAGGAAGCTGTTGTGACTGAGTATCTGAACAATGGAAATGCTAATGATGCTGTCAATACTGTGAGAGAAATGAGGGCTCCAAAACACTTCATTCCTGAGATGCTGAGCAAAGTAATCATTCAGTCCCTAGATAGATCAGATGAAGACAAAGAGAAAGCAAGTACGTTGATCAGCTTGCTCAAGCAGGAGGGAATAGCCACAAGTGACAACTTTATGCAGGTAATGTGGTTTTGTAGGCTCACAGTCCTTGTGCCTGGCTCTTTGTGGTGCTTAGCTTGCATAAAAGCAGTATGCAAATTCTTTGCAGTTCTGAGAGGTGACATAATGTATAAACCTATGAGGGGAATAAGAAATAATTAAGAAATGCAGGTACAGGACTTCAGGAACTGGGGAGGGAGACTGCTTGCCAAGTCACTCAGTGCAGAAGAGAAGCGTGAAACTCCTGTGTAGTATTACTGTGCACAAGGATAGAATCTCAGCATGTGTGTATTGTTTCTTAGGCATTCCTGAATGTATTGGACCAGTGCCCCAAACTGGAGGTGGACATACCGTTGGTGAAATCCTACTTAGCACAGTTTGCAGCCCGTGCCATTATTTCAGAACTGGTGAGCATTTCCGAACTGGCTCAACCACTGGAAAGCGGCACCCATTTCCCTCTCTTCCTGCTTTGCCTTCAGCAGTTAGCTAAGTTACAAGATCGTGAATGGCTAACAGAATTGTTCCAACAAAGCAAAGTGAATATGCAGAAAATGTTACCAGGTAAGAGTTACCGCATGGCTCTTCTGACACCTCATAGTGATGAGTATGCTGGATGTTTTTTCACTAGCTTTTTACACCAGAGTGAAATAATATACAAAGTTAAATAACTGATGCTCAGCATGATGTATGTACTCGGTGTATGTATTTACATGAGTATAACTCAGTATGATGATACTGAGTGCCATAATTACTAGGAGTGATGTTTCTTAATAGGTTGTTAAACCCATGACCCATTGAGTATATCTTTTGATTAGCACTTGAACTAAGTGTGTCTGTCTTGTTTACTTTTCAGAAATTGACCAGAACAAGGACCGCATGCTGGAGATCTTAGAAGGGAAGGGGCTTAGTTTCTTGTTCCCGCTTCTGAAACTGGAGAAGGAACTGCTAAAGCAAATAAAATCGGATCCATCCCCTCAAGCCATCTATAAGTGGATTAAAGATAACATCTCACCCAAACTTCATGTAGATAAGGGATTTGTGAATATATTGATGACCAGGTGAGATGGCATCTTGATGTAGTTCAGTAAATCACTTGGGTCTCTAAAGGCTGATGTGTAGCTCTACAGGAAAACCTTTAGTACACAGGAAGGTAAACAGGTCTGAGTTAAGCTCCCCTGTATTGAACAGCTATTGTATTTGATACGTAAAGCAAGTCTCCAGGCTTGCATCAGTGTGAAGTGTTGTGGCCTTAGGAAGAAAAAGTTTAGATCTGTGGTTTTTTTTCCAAAGTGCTAGAGGTGTAAGGGAAGCAAGGCTAGGATTTTCATAGTGCAGTCAAGCCACAGTGCTAATCCACTGTGTATGCACCTCACTGCTGATACAAGCAGGGAGGGTATTTTTAGTAATAGCGGACTAAATTTGAGAGTACTTGCTGGTTTAGGACATTGTCTGGATGTTACATCTTGGTTTACAGAACTTCTTTTTTGTCCAGTTTCTTGCAGTATATTTCTAGTGAAGTAAACCCACCTAGTGACGAATCGGATTCTTCATCTGCTCCATCTAAAGAGCAGCTAGAGCAGGAAAAACAACTGCTTCTTTCCTTCAAGCCGGTAATGCAGAAGTTCCTCCATGACCATGTTGATCTGCAAGTGAGTGCTTTGTATGCGCTCCAGGTGCACTGCTACAACAATAACTTTCCAAAAGGTATGTGAATCAGATCTTGCCAAGATTCAGTGTGTGTCTGCTTGCTTGTTGTCTGTATGGCTTTCTGGCTTGCTGCTACATTTTTTTGGAGTTGGTTAAGCTGTTCAGAAGGTTATAAAACTAACAGAGTTCAAATTTACTTCCGTAGGCATGTTATTGCGCTTCTTTGTTCATTTCTATGACATGGAGATCATTGAAGAAGAAGCCTTTTTGGCATGGAAAGAAGATATTACTCAAGAGTTTCCAGGAAAAGGCAAAGCTTTATTCCAGGTAATTTTGCTAATGTTGAAGTAGAGATTTGTCTTCTGTACACTGTCAAAGTATTTAAGACTTGATAATACGTAGAAACTTACGGAGTATTCTACTAGGAGGGAGTGGCAAAAGATTGAACTTCCATCTTCTTTGATTTTACCAGAGGCCTGCATTTAGTGAAAATTGGCTGAAAGATTTTTTAAAATCAGTTGAGGGTGGGAAGCAGTGTTACACCACTGTACATAGTGGGGAATTAATTCCTGTTCCCTTAAACCAATTCTTTGTAGGTAAACCAATGGTTAACCTGGTTGGAAACTGCTGAAGAAGAAGAATCTGAAGAAGAAGCTGACTAAAGAACCAGCCAAAGCCTTAAATTGTGCAAACATACTGTTGCTATGATGTAACTGCATTTGACCTAACCACTGCGAAAATTCATTCCGCTGTAATGTTTCACAATATTTAAAGCAGAAGTATGTCAATAGGATATCATCTGCAAAAGGTTTTTGTAGTATGTCTTAATAGTCTACAATAAAAATATTTTAGAGTATCTTTAATGTTTAGGTAACAGTGTATTAGCAGCATGCAATAATTACATCATAAGTTCTCGAGCAGAAGCAGTCTGTTGCAAGGGTCTTCTTTGCTGCCAGTTATCAAAGGCTGTTTTTAAGTTAGAAAACTGAATAGCAACACTGAATACTGTAGAAATGCACTTTGCTCAGTGTAATACTTGAGTTGTTGCAATATTTGATTATCCATTTGGTTGTTACAGAGAATCCTTAACTGTAATCGATGGTTGTTGCCGTAATAGTATATTGCCTGTATTTCTACCTCTAGTAATGGGCTTTATGTGCTAGGTTTTAATATCCTTGAGCCTGGGCAAGTGCACAAGTCTTCTAAAAAGAAACCTTTTACTTGCACAGAACTGATCAGCTGAAAAGATGGTTTAATGCCCTTTGGAAGAGGTTTTTATGGGTATGAAACATGACATGGTGAGAAATTTGAATTGGCCCCTCTATAGTACTGAAATTAAAACTACTTAATTTATCAAGACATGTTCATGCCCTGATTTTATATACTTGTATCTATCAATAAACATTGTGATACTTGACCTGTTTCTGAATGCCTCCCAGTAGAAAACCCTTGACTGGCAACCAGATTACTTATGGAGGGACACAACAGTGGGAGTTAACTTAAACTGGGACTGTCTTTAAGATTCTTTCTATAACAGTTGTCTGAATATGCAAATGAATTTAAGGTCACAGACAAGTTTAGACACTACAGATTTGTTGTGAAGGGAGGAAAAATTAAGAACTTCTGCAGAAGAACTGAAGACTTTGCCTTGTGGTCCAGTGTATGCTTTATCAGTATGTGCTTTTTAACTTCCTAATGCTTTGAACTTTCCCCAGGGCAGATGCATGTTTTTTAATCAAGTGGCAATGACAATTAGCTGTTTCTCACATTGGCAAAAAAAAAGTGCAGAAAGAGTTCAATTGTTGTTGCATTGTACAGGCTTAAAGTGTCATCTATTAAATACTCCAAAGTACCTTACTTCCTAGAACCTTGTCCCTAGTGAATTTTTTCCTGATTGATACTCAGACTAACTATTGAAAACTGTATTTGTAATAGCAGAACAGTAGGGTCTCCTTGACTGAAACCTGGTGTTACCAGTGGTGGAAATGCTTCAGGCTAGAATACTGTCCTCTGCATCATAGGAGATGGAGGAAGTACAAGAAAACAGATCATAAAGGGGCTTGCTTTGAGGGGGAGGGATCGTGTGCATTTGTGTACCTTAAAGCTTTATGACAGGGGGGTAGGTCTGGTTCCCCAGTTCTGACGGCAGTTGAGTATGAAAGGCTGTCTTCCTAACTATAATTGCAAAGTAGTGGCCTCTTGGATGTTCAGTTCCTTTAGAGAATTTCTTCAGATGCCTCAGTAATTTGCTTTACAATGTGTAGCCCAGTAAATCAAGGTACTGTGCTTTTGTAATCCCAGTGACATTTGTCTAGGATATTGAATTTCTTGAACTGCTGACAAAAATTGTGACACTGAAACACTGTATTTCAGAAGTGTGGTGTATCTAGCAGCCCCTGTGGACTCTAGCTCAATAGAAAGGAAAGCACCAACTATGGTTACCTTGATGTCAGGAGCTGGCTTCCTTTGACAGAGCTGTAACTTGTAATTTGCAAGCAGCAGCATCATGGGGTCTCCAGAAAAGTTCCTGATGGTACTGTTGCTCCTAGTCATGTTGCGCAGTAATCTTCATTTTATGGAAGTATTTCCTGTCTGTAGAATAATAAGAGTTGATGATATATCTGCAGGGCTGTAGGGTTTACTGATAATTTCATTTCCATTCTTGGGGAGATAAAGATGCTTCTCAAGTGGATGTCCTTGATAGTCACTAATGTTTTGCAATTAAACATGCTTTATTGGGTTGGAAGAACATCAGTATAGTTACGGGGTTTCATTTACTCTCAATTCTAAATGCTGCTGTTTCAGAATTGCAGTTCTGAGTGAACATGCAGCATTGTTTCAGTAACAGGTCTCTAAGTCTGCTAGTTTCATTGGGGTTTAGTCTTTGCTGTGTGCTGCTACACTACCACCTTTTGTGTGCTTCAGCTACAGGTTGTTAGGCAAACAGTGCACTTCATTCCCATGTGCTGCAAAGCTGAAGATGGGAAGGCACCACAAGTCACAAACAGTCCTAACTGGTAGTTTCCAACTAAATATAATGTAGAGGTGAGAGAAGAGGTAATAGTAATATAAGGATGTGCAAGTAAAAATTCCTAGTCAAAACATACAGGAGTTAGAGCCGCATCCTGCAACTAATGTTTTTCCCAAAGCCTTGTATTCTTGCCCAGTCTAAAATGTAATTACTACTATGTTAGGCACTTGTGTAGAGAGGCTTTGCTGCTTGGCTTGTTTGTAACTAATAACAACTGAAAACTCCTATGGGATAGAACCATGAACAAAAATGTGGACTAGAGCTTAGGTAGTAGAAAAGCCACTGAATAGTAGAACTACTCTCCATGAGACACTTCTGCAAAACCTACATGCAAATAGTATGTAGTTCAAACTACAACAATGATTTTATAAAAGTGGTATAAAAAAGGCTTTGTAACTGCAGTGATACATCACAATGGTATTTCATAGATAGGGAAGGGGAGCAGCTTAACTTGATTGTTAACTATTATGTTTTCAGTGATTGACTGCAGTGCTTGTGAATAAGTCAGTCTGGGAAAGAGGATGGGTATCCAGTTGATCTGACTTACGTGTGGCTTTTAACTATGAGTTGCATTGTACTTTAAATATAGAGTGTGCTCAAATAGTAAAGTCACAGTCAAAATTAAACCAATATAACTGATCAATGGTAATGGTTTCTATTAGTGTTTTGTTAACTGTTGGGCATAACAGCTGCACTCATGAGCATTGTAAGAAATCACACACGCATTGAGCACATTTCATACCAGTTATACAGTTCCAAAATTGCTAACTAAACTGCAGCCATCATTCAGGAAGCTCAATTTCCCTATATCCTGGTTGCCTGATGTACTTAGCAGCCATATGCTTGAAGAGCATGTCCATCAGATTTAAAGATTCCTACGAGAGAACTGGAAATTGTCACCTTTTCAAGAAATACTCAGCATAATAGTGGGATCCTGTCAATGGTCACTGCTCATACCAGTAGAAGATTTTATTTTGCTTTTTCAAGTTGTAATGGCTCCTGGTGCTTTGGGTATTTCAGGAGGTGTTCTGATGAAAGCTTCTGAAAGTCAAAGCATCCTAACTCCATGCAGATACTGTTTATTTTGGGGAAAATTGCAGGAAGAGGCCTTGGAGAGTTGGGGGAGAGGAGGCTGGGAACAAAGCAAACCGGGGTGAGCTGACCTGCCTTTTTGCAGATGGAAGTTTCCACATGAAGGGGATCTGGATGTGTTTTTCTCATAATCTAGCAGTCTTGAAGAATCATTGCTGTAAATTTTAAAATGCATCTGAAACAATTAGCAAAGCTTACACTGAAGTCCAGGTTAGTAGCTGTAGAGACTAGTAAAATAATTTATGCCCAGTTCTCTAAGCATAAATTAGTTCTCTAAAATGCTGGAGAGGCTTAACTCTTAGCCTGGAGAAACTTCAGCGTGTTGGCTGCTGCTTGCTACAATGTTCACTTCAAATACTGCTCATACAAAGCTTTGGCTATTGCAAACATGCAGGTGTGGAGTATCCTTGTCCTGTGTGCAAGGGTGGTTGTGCAGCAATGGCACCACTGCTGTCATGAGTACTCCCCTAACCTACAGTTAATTAGGAAGAAGAGGTTGGTAGTTGGAAAGCTGATGAATAGCAATAGTGCAACTTGTACACTCCCTTATGTTTTAATTTGCCCTATCTCACCCCTTGCAGCATGGGAAGTGCTGTGGGGCTGTTGCAGGAGGTAGTACTGCTGTGTGTATAGCCAAGGTGGGCTGCGGCACCAACCTGAGTGAGGGAAGCTAGGGTGATAGGGGAGAGAGAGGGCAAAGCAGCAATAACTGAATTCTCCTACAGGAGAGGGCCAGCTACAGCAGAAAAGGGCGGTGGCGGATGTCACATTATGTTGAAATAAAAGTACACCCTGATTAAAACAGGCTATGCTTGAGTATTTTTTGACCTTACCGTGTGAGACCCATATGTTAATTTTGAACAGTCACTTAAGTAATTGCAACACAAACCAGCTGTGAAATTGGTGATTTCATACAAATACAGAAAAATGGAAATTGGAATGTGAGACTTAGTGACAGAATGTGTCAAGATGACACATGACAGAGGGAGTACTTGGTTATCAGTTATGCATGTGTGTGAAGCAGCTTTTCTCCTCCCCTCACATAAATTGCTGTATCCTCTTCTAAATCCGTCATTGCTGCTTTTCATCTTGCAATGTTGGCCAGAGATAGAAGTATTCAGGAGTTGTCTTGCTTCTACAGGCAGATGTGCTCTCAGGTTTAGGGGAGAAATACCTGCTTATAGGCACATTGAATAGGTGTGGTTACTCATATATTCAAATGTAAACTAGAAATAATTATATGCAGTTGAGATTTAAGCTTCTTACGGGGAAAAAAGAAGAGGAATTGTATGGCAGGGTAGTGGATGTAGATGCTGAGGTCCAGTAGAATGAGCGATAGTCATTTAAAGGAGACTGTATCAGCATGGCTCTTGAGATTTCTGCTGAATTCTTCTGCACCTGTGTCCAGAAAAACCAAGACAGGCCATCCAAAAAGAGCTTACTGTTGCTTAAAAAATAGCTGTGTGGAAAAACTTGGCTATCTAGTAAGATGCACACTGGTTACAGGACCTCCCTGGATCCACTCCTGTCCAGGAATACTAGAATAAGCTTCACTTTTAAATGGCCAGGAATTCTCTGGAACAAAATTGGGCATTTACCCTTTAAGTTCAGGCACTGAGATCCTTTAGGTGGAAGGAGCTTCTTGAGTGGTGTAGCTTTTGATATGGTGATGTTGAAGCAATAAAGGCTTATCTGGATTCATTTCATAGAGCCCACATCCATTTCTTCTTAACAGATTCCATATGGCTGGTAGTTGGAGACTAGCGAAATGTTATTTTTAATGAGTTGACTAAGCAGCCATGACAACAGTTACACTGGACACAAATACAGGGCTGGAGCAAGGAAAGCAACAGTCTCAGTGGGATATTTATTTTCAAATATTTTGAAGTTTATAAGAACATACATCTTACATTTAGTTTCTGTTTATGTTAGGAGTGGAAATGCCTGCAGGATCTGATGTGTGAGGTATTCCCAGAATTTTATTATCTAAGCAGCTCTGCAGAACACTATGATCCCTTTATCTTTCACAAACTTAACTGGTTTGATGAGTGTGGGGAGAATGAAGTTTATAGAATTTGTTCTGATGTAAAATAGGATGGGGGGTTTTTTGGTAGGACAAGGTGAAATTTGAGAAGTGAAGGGTTACAATATAAATACAAGTGAAGGCTTGATTTATGCTCCTCTGATGATTCTGTGTAACCATTTAAGGAGTAATTGCATATTCTTTCAGACTTCATAGCCAGCTGAATTTTTCTCCAGAGTGTAGAATACCAGGCAGCTATCCTTTCTGAGAGGCATCTTACAGGTTCGAACTAAATTACACCAAATTTAGCTTGCTTTCCTTGTGCTGTTGGCCATCATCTGCATCGGCTCAGGGCCCCTGTGGTCTGACCAGATACTTGAAAATGCATTTAATTGGAACTGGTCTCTTACAACTTTTTGTATGTATTAGTCAAATTATAAACCCGAAGTCTAATACGTCTTTGTGTTGGGAATTTATACTCTGAGGAAATTAACTTTGCAGCTTCCTGTGACCCTGCACTGCTGGTCTGATTCCGTGGTAAGGTGACATCACTTGTCCATACTTGTATGGAGAATCACTTCACGGCTGCTTCTTTGGAAAACAGTTGCTCTCCACAGCAAAGGAATAAACAAGGGCTGGAACATGCCTGTTAGGCCCTCTCTGTATTTCTTCCAAGCCACATGCATCAAGCAGGGGAAGGCCCCACTCTTTTTCTGTACATATATAAACTCACATAAACGTCTATTTAGTGTATTTGTTACATACATATTTATCCCCACTTGTTTGTGTTCTTTTTGTTCCTTTCAGACAAATGTCGTTCAGTTACTCAGTTATTTTCAGCTTACATTGCTCGCTGGTTAGTAGTACGGATTTTGATTAACAGTAGAAGCACTCATACTAATCCCCTTCTTGAAACAACAAACCATCAGGAACTCTGTGTTCCTGCCATTTTAACCTTAAGTATTCTCAAAAAACCTAGTGTGATGAGCCAGCCTGAGAAGCGTAGGGCCATCGCAGTTTCCTATGAAGAAAACTGCTTCAAACTAGAGCCTGAGCTACAGTCAGTGCATGGCATTTTTCAGGAATAGCTCTGATAAAATACATCAGTCTTGTAAGTTATGTGGAAGAATACATTATTTTAACAGCCATCCTTGCTGAATTCTTGCCATTTCAATTCCATAGTAATCATCATGAAGGGCTGAAACAGAATTCAGGAAGTGGTCCAACATGCAAATGATGTAGTATTTTACATGTTCTCCTACAGAACACTGCACACAGTCTGGTTTATAAGAGGAAGTTTCATTGATTTAAACTCTTCCTGTCCCTCTTTCTTTTACAAAACGGGCTTCTCCTTGGTCAAACAATATAAATTCAGGTAATACTGTTATTTCTGACATCGTACAAACTTTGGATTTCATCTTTAAATAGGGAACATACAAATTAAAATGATTGTGTTGAATCGTGGTAATCCACCTATTACCTGTGCAGTAGAAGACATAACTAGCAGCTGGGAAATCATATACTGTGCTCTGGAAACACATGCTAGAACCTCAGACACATCAGCCTGGGACCTCTGTGACACCAGTACCTGCACATTCAGAGAGGAGCTGCTCCCCCACGCACTGCAACACTCTCAGTCTGGGTAAGTTACATGCTGTACAGTCTGTGTACTTGCCACAAAACATCTGAGTTCCAGCTTACTTCCTCAGACCCAAGTTTGCTAGATACTGTAAGAGATGCTCAAGAGGTAATTCTGCAGTTTAGCAGATGCTATGAGAAAAAAGGTTGGTGATGACTGAAATAGCAGACCTAACATAATTTGGGAAAAACCTCCAATGTAACAAGAAAAAGCAATCTCAAAAAAAAAACAAAATATGAAGGAATGTGGCAGATGGATACCAACTGGAGGTAAGCTTGGTTTTGGAAGTTTTAGAGTGTGATCAAGGCTTATGTAAACTTGATCCTACCCAATTGCTCTTGGGGCAGAGGGGCAAGTTGAAAAGAAGTAACAGAAATGTCTGAGCTACTGTTTTTCTGGGTGGGATTCCTCCTAAATTTAACCGTTCAAATGTTGAGCGTCTAGACATCTAGATACTCCTTAGGCAGCAAACAGAAACAGGTTCCTCAGAAGGTGACTCATTCCACCTCCCTTAGGTAATTATCTTAGGATAGGATGATTAGTCCTGCAGGGATGCCAGTCCCCATGCCTGTGCACGAGGTTTCTAGACTCATTTTTAGATGTCTGAAGATAAATTCTATTTATTTAAATCACCTGGCCATAGAGCACTGGAACAGAATCTACCGTAATTCCATAGCAACATGTAACTGTACTGTATGCAAAGTGTGTGCTGTCCTTGAACTCTGCCACGAGGTGGCATATCCATATTTTGACACCTGCTGAAGGCACATGAGCAGGTGCCTGCTGGTTATCATGACTTCGTTGTTAAAAATACATTTATTGTGGTTTGATAAGATGAAATCAAATGTGGGAACATAACACGGAAGAATATACATTGAAACCCAGATGCAAACTGTGTCGGTGGAACCAGCTAAGCCTCCTGCTTCTAGCAGTGTTCTAGAAATACAAATGTCTAGATTTCTGTACTTGCTAGAAATTCAAATAGTTAATTCAGAGAAGTTGTCACTTCTTTTAAACTTTGTGCTCTGGAAAACCTAAGACCTTCTCTGGGGCCTGGCTGGGAACTCCTGACATTTTCCTACTTGGGCATTCTCCACCAGTTTTTAATTACTTTCATTCTTAAAACCTCATACCTTATTTCCTGTTTTAGTGATGGTCAGCTTTTGATCACTCAGTCTTGTCGTCCTTTTGGTGGTAAAGGAAAACTTAAGAATCCAATTGATCCAACCTTAACTTTCTTTATTTTTCTGATCACAGTGTTAGATTGATGACTAAGCTTTAGATAAGAAGCTTAGAAACCAGCATGGGAATTTTCTCTCCATAGCACTTAGAGTAACTCATTTAATTAGTATTTGAAATTCAGATAGACAACCTGTAAGAAAAATGAGATGTAATGTGATACAGGAAATGCATATATCTCCATGAGAGAAAGAATAAATAGCAATGCATGCTAAACTCAATCTTGATTATAATGTCTCTCAAGGTCTCTAAAATCACTGTTTTGAAGTATCTCCCTTCCAATGCTCATTTTATCAAACTAGTAATCATTATATAGAGACTTACTTTGTCTTCTTGTTTTATCTCCTTGATTTTCCTTCTGGAGACCTCAGAAATTTATCCAAAACAGCTACAGGGCTATTGCACTCTTTGCCTCTGTGGCAAAGGGAGGAAGCTGGTACAGTCGTACCCTGATCACAGTGTTGGTTGGTTGGTAGGTTGGGTTTGGTTTTTTGTTAAATACAATATCCCATGAGCTACTGAAGGCATATACAAGAAAGTATCTTCCACATGTCAATCAGAACTGCCATCCCCATCAGACAGATGCAAATCTGAAGGATGTCTGCTTTTAGAGAAAGAAATCTATTGGCTACAGAACAACCAGCCTTACTGTATCTTTTCCCCTACACCCCTAAAGTTAGAACACAAGCTCATTTTAGTCATACCAGATACAGTAATTCTTAAAGAGAGATCATAAAAATGTGTTAACACAAATGCAGACGTCACATCGAAGTGATGCCTGCATTTGTAGCAATTTACAACAACCTAAGACACTTGACTAGTGAGTTCATAGCAAGATAACAAGTGGGTGTTAAACAAAATCAAACTGGAAGGCAGGAGGAAGGATACAAGGATAAGCCCATAGGTCTAGGGAGATACATTCACCAGGCTGCATCTAATGCAGTTCTAGTTAACTGATTCTGCTGTCATCTGTGATCTTGTAGGTTTGTCTAGTGAAGCCTTTGCAGCTAATCCACATAACTGAATTTATATCAGGCAGGATCTATACAGTTGTTTGAAAGTATTTTTGATGTGAAGGCTGCTCCTCTCTGTTCAGCTGTTTTCTTCTTTTAAACTGTCTCAAGCACAGTTGTTTTTCTCATGAAATCTCGGCTTCTGGTTGTAAGCTTCTGCCCAGAACTTCTCTGCCTCAGCTAGAGACAGAGACACAGCCACCTCTGTTAAGTGTGAAGCTCCGATCTGCTTTCTGCTGGGAAGCACACAGCTCTGGCCTCAGCTGCCAGAGGTCCAAAAGAGAAGATGAAAATTTCTCTAACCCAGCCTCAAGCATGACACAAATACCGAGAGGAAACTTCCTAGGTAATTGTTCAGTCGGGTTGCTTCTTCAATAAATCCTGAAAGAAACACATCTAAGCTCAAACACATCTGCCACGTCCCCTGCTGTTGGGCAGGACTGAAACCTTTTTTATCAGCTATCTCTGAAGTGATGCAGAGCACTGCAGGTGCCAGTGCCAGAAGAACTGGAACCTTAAAAGTCTTGGTTACCTCAGAGAAGGCTTAGTGTGCTGCTGGCACCAAGAAAACATCTCTTTCACCTCTACACTAGAAAGCTAACTACAGCATGATACTTCTGATGCAGTAAGTTAGCCAAGTTTTTCAGTGATTTACAAGCCACTCTGTCATACTCATCTGCCTTTTGGGAGGTTTTTTTGTGGGTTTTTGGTTCTGCATTTCATCATCATCCTTCCCCCCCCCCATGATTGTTTTTGGGGGTGGTGGTGGGTTTGTTTGCTTGGGGATTTTATTTGTTCAATTTTTTACCAAATCATCATGTGAAATTTCCACATACAAAATAGACACATGTGATGATTTGGCAGCCTCAATAATTATGTAACTATAACCACAGCCTATGCTGAAGCTTTCCAGAAAATATTGATTAAGTGCCTACAAAAAGTATTCTGAACAAAGCAAATACATTGCAGCGGCTTACTTCAGCCAGGAATTGAATCAAGGCACTACTGGCCCAAAACCTAGCTCTTCAATGTGGAGATCAGCAATGAAGATTAGCTTTTAGAAATAAAGGTTTAATTTTGCAAGACAATTCCGGCCCTAATTGGTTTGCGAGTCAGAGTCTTGGCCAGGACATCAACATTTGTAATAGTAAGATTATGTGTTTATATTATATTTTTCTCTTTTTAAATTAAACCATACAAAACCAAACCCAGCTTGTTTTCACTGGCCTTTCCACTATGCAGAAGCTGTAGCACACATTGGAGATAGTAATCTATTGTTAATCAAACAATGCTTATGATTTTATAAATCAAGTCAGGTACAGTTTATGCTCCAAGGATATTGTAGATCAGTTAAAAAGCTTCTGATATGAACTATGGGACACTGCATTCTCCTGTTAGGAATTAACGGCTAAAAGAGATTGTCATCTTAGAATCTGAGGGAAAACACTGACCCAACATGTATTCTAATTTTTACAGTGATTTTTTTTTCCCTCTGCCCATGGTAATGCTTATACATGCTTTCAATTGTCTAATTAAAGACAAGAAAATA
This sequence comes from Agapornis roseicollis, assembly GCA_002631895.1. Classification (NCBI taxonomy): domain Eukaryota; kingdom Metazoa; phylum Chordata; class Aves; order Psittaciformes; family Psittacidae; genus Agapornis; species Agapornis roseicollis. Next base: position 122,687 of record NDXB01019933.1, on the reverse strand, counting down.
AAATGGTTACAAACAGTACAATAGTTTAAGAAAAGATGTTATGCATTATTATTAAGAGCAATAACCATAAAACTCTGAGAAATAAATACTAGTTTAAAATAACAATTAGGTACTGTACAACACAGTAAGAAATCATCCAGGCCCAAAGCAGCCTAAGTTCTACTCAAGTCACATAAATTGTGAAAGGGGCAAAAAGTCTGATTGCTCCTGCACACAGAGATATCAGCCAGAACATACTACCTGCAATTCAGGTCACCTGATGTACAGCATGGAGCCCACCTCCTTGCCCCCTGTGCTTTCTTACACATTTCTTAAAAGAAACATCAAAGACAAATGTATGGAAGCAGTAAGAAATACTACATGACTTCAGCTGGGATAATGAAATGAGACATTCTGAAACAGTACAGTTGAAGGTATCTGCTAATGTTTGTAGGCAGTTTAGACCAGTGAGCAAATTAAAACCTGTAATTCCTTTTTACCAAGAAACATTTCTATGTAAATCCTACAGATAATTACCAACCTTCCTCTTATGTACAACCTTGCACTGCAGCCAGCTGATGTGAGCCTTGAGTTCTTCTTGGATGTCAGCACAATTAGATTGAACTGGAAAAATCTGCTTAGATCCCCGATGCTGATAGACTGTGGCAGTTGAAAGAGGCATGTTTTAATCCACATGGTTCATTCAGACTTAATTTCCTTTACAAATGCATGTAACACCACTGATAATTCTGCTGCATACACAAGTACCTCTGCAACCGCATGGAGTGCTGTTCTTACATGTTAATAATGACCGTCTGTCTCTAGATCATGTGTTTTGTGATATATTTCTATTTTTTAATCTGTATTTTGCTTGATTTTACCGTTCAAGTTCCAGTGTCTGATAGTGTCTTACAGTCTGATAGCTCAATAGCTCATGCATCTGAACTAAAAGAAAAAAAACAGTACAAATCCTTTCCTTTGCCTCGTTTAAAGACAATCAAAATGCCTGGAGATGGTCTCCAGGAAAATACGTGTTGCTTTGGGCATTAGTTATGAGTGAACAACAGAGTCAGAATAGAAGGTCCAAGTTTGAAACATGGAGACACACGTAATTAAGTAACAAGATCATAAATAATACCTATTTCAAGCACTGACCTGAGACATTGTTTCTTTCCTTCTCTGTTCAGTAATACCATTTTGTTTATATAGCAACACCTAATTACCTCATATCCCTAACTCAGCCAATGCCTGTAGGGCTCTTCTCCCTTGGACAAACTACAAACAACCTACAGACTGAAGGAAGAAATAAGGAACACTTTGAGAAAGAGCTACGGGTTAAAACGCCTGCACATACACATTAATTCCCCTGATGCTGTGACCATAAATCAGAACAGATGCATGAAGATGAGAAGGACTAGTTTGCATGAACACTAGGCAGAAAACCCAGTGCATCCAGGTACACTTCTGGGGAAATGCTTTCTATTGTCTAACCAGAAAAGTCACCCTCTGTAAACAGCATTTAATAGAAACTCAGCTTAAGTCATAGTAATCTGAAAGAGGTAAGATCTGACCAGAAGTTAACAGCTCTGATATTGAGAGACAAATTCCAACTTCCTGTAGCTCATGAAGAGAGTGAGCAACTTAAGTACCTCTTTTAAAACATCATCAAAAGCAGACGAGTATACCCCAGAAGCACTCTCTACCTATCATAAAGTGTAAGAATCCTTAACAAGTAAGTATGTCCTTGCTGAAATCTAGAAACAGGTGTGCAGGTGGTTAAAAATGTATGTGCCTGGAAAGTCCAGATCATTTTGACTAAAATCACCAAGTTGAGTATGAATATGCTTGGTTCCTGAAAATCCAAATGAGACATAATTCCACCTTCCTTCTTAGTGCTAGAAAATAGCTGCTGACAATAATTCTTCCTCTCCAACTGGTCCAGGACAGCTTCCCACAAGAAAAAAAGGAATGCTACCTTTTGCTTAGTCAGACTCCCAGGAGAATGGGACATGTACTAGACATCATTTAATACAGCAGGGCAGATACAGACAGAAGAGCCAGTTTAGAGCAGTTTGAACTGTAGAGAATTGGAACAAACGAGTTACCTGTCTTGAAGGAATGGAGATGGATGAAGAGATGTTTCATATTATCTGATGCATCTTCAAAATTGGTACCAAACTGTTGCCACTGCATGGAAAGTGAAGACTGGTATTTGTTAGTACCTTGCCTCTGCTTCAAAGAGTCCTGCTTAAAACAGTCTGTTGATTTAGCAGATATAGTCAGAACCTTCAGGTGCAAAGGTGAATCTAAAGACAATTCTCCCAACAGATTCATAGAAAACAACCAGAGGAAATGTAGCACTGCTACAACCTCCTCTGTCCCACTGTTACAGAATGAGCAGCTACCAAAATTAAGTTACTAGCTCTGTAGCCTGAATTAGAAAGTCACTTATGCATTAGAAAAATCAGTCTAAGCCAGAAAGTTCCAGGCTGTATCTATCACGGAAGGAATTACACAACCAGTGAACCGCAGATTTGACAGGAGACCAGTGATCTGAGCCCCAAATGCTGGAGTGGACCCATGATAATCCTCAATGTGTCCAAGAATGTGCTGGCTGTTGCAATTAGCTTTAGGATATCAACACAGTCTTCAAGAGGGGCCAGAGAGCAGATTCATCTAATAAGAACTCTGAAGGGTTAAAAAATGTTCAAAGACCCAGAATATTGCCTGGACCCTTCTAAGGTTACAGAAGCCATGACTGAAGTCACTGTCATGAGACTAGTTGCTAACAGAAACTCTCTGGTTAAAGCAGGGTATTTGTATTTTAATTGACAAAGAATGGGTGGAAAGGTACAAGACTTGCACTCTATTGAGCCGAACACAGCACATACAAAGTTCAAGCAACACCGTAAGGCATTCAAGGCCAGGCTGGATGTGGTTTTGGGCAAGCCACTCTAGTTAAAGATGTCCCTGCTCATTGCAGGGGGGGCTGGACTAGATGACCTTTAAAGGTCCTTTCCAAGCCAAACAGTCAGACACGGGACATGCATAAGATAAGGATGATACATAGTTAGAAGCAGCAACACAGACTCTTCAGCATGTATTGTTTCAAATGGAGCAGTCAGAAAAACATAGACTCAATCAAGTCTGAGAATTTGACCCAGTTTGCAGGACAAATACTTTGTCAGCCCCAAACTCTGGAGGCTGTAGAGAAAGGAGGGATTTTGGCTAAGAGTGAAGGAAAATTATAAAAGGAAAACAGAACAACCCAGGGGGACAGGTCTATCCCTAACAATGAAATAAACTTAATTCAAAGAACATAACTATGAGAAGCATTCTTAATTTCTCTCGCACTTACAGACCACAGAAAGAAAAATAAACGAGCTACATGACTAATCAACTGTACTTTCTACAGGTTCTTCCAAGAGCAAAAAAAAAATCCCATTTCTAGTATAAACAGCACAAAGTTTGGGTAGATGTGCACTGAAATTCACAGGCAGAAATACTATAGATTGACAGTCTACTTACTTTTAGTTTCTATCTTAAGTAATCCCATATTTGGTATTCCCTTAAGATTCTGTCTCCAAATCCTCTTCTGTAGGGCAACTGCAGTCTTTAGCTAAATAATAAAAGACTATTACTAGGAGAGTGGTAAGTACTACTAGCTACAAAAAGAGTAAGTATTTGGTTACATACCCTTTTTCACATTTGTCAACGTCTTTTGTTACCCATATTAATACCGAATTTGCCCTTGCTGATGGCAGCTCCAGCTGTAGGAATTTTTCCAGGTAACTTCTCAATTCAAGGTTCATTTACTGTAAGTTAGCTACTGTCAAATAAGCAAATCATCAGAGCACTACATCCTCAGAAACTGCACGCAACAAAGAAGGGAGGAAACTTGTTTCAGAAAGCCTGCAAGTTTTAATATGTCAACAGTAGAACTAATCAACCCCTAATGTGACAGTTTAAATCTGTGCAGGAGGAAAAGGCCTTGCTACAACAAACATTGCTCTAAACACTGAAATACTTAACATGAAAAGCAACTTATTCCCAGAAAGAGGCTCTCCCTTGTAAAAAGAACTGATGGCATTTTAGCCGCAGTGTTCCCCTGGTAGGTATTTCTTTGTTCAAAGCTTTCCTCGGCAGCACATTCCTCAACACATTTCTGCACCTTGCTTCTTCTACGTGGACAGACTGCTGTTGTTGAGTTAAATTAGCAGGAAGTGAACATTTAGAGAGACAATGTATTAGTTTACATACAAATGCCTTGCTATTCAGCAGGGACAGCTACTCCATCCACCAAATACTGACTTTGAAAAGTTTCTGAAAGGGAAAAACTTGAGTAGGTCAATTAAAACCAAACCAAACCAAAATACCCACCTGAAACCCACACAACTCCTCAGCAACTTCTTTTTTATTTTAAAGTTATATTTGAAGTCTTGTTCTGTGAGAGGCCCACTCCATAAATTTCTGTTTCAGGAATGAGACATTTTTAAATGCAACTGCTTGCTAACAGTAAACTCTGCATGATCCTTTTGTGTATTCTAGAGCAGACGAGCTCACATGTGAGGAAGAAAAAATGCCAAGCTGCAACAGAGCTCAACAGGAAACACTTTTCATACAGTCATGCAACTTGTTACGGATGGATAACAGAAGCTAGGAATAACATACTTCTATAGCAACACAGTACTCCACTTTTAAATCCCTGTATTTTATTCTGAACTAGATTACTGCTATAAATAAAGGAATGCAATAGCTGCAAGCCAACCACCTACTTCAGAATGCAAAGAATGCTGCCAAGAGAAAGCACAGACAGCAACATTATTCCACTACTGCACTTTCAAAAACGAAGCATTAGAAACTATAAATTAAGCTAAAACACTGCTTTCTCTCCACTTACAGCAACAGGTGACTTTTTATATAACCTTAATCCTCTCATTAACCCTCCTAATCAAAGTAAAAAAACCCCAAACAACAAACAAAAAACAACACACACAAAAAACCAAAAAACAACCAACCAAAAACTAAACAAAAACCAAAACCCACCCCACCCACCCCCCAAAATAATCCCACCAAAACTGGAAAGTGGACTCCTGGGTTTTTTTGTGATTTTGTTTGTTTGTTCCCCCCTCCTCCTTTTACTCAGGAAAAGCAGAGGAAGAGAAGCAAAAGCATCCTGCCCCTTTTCTTTCCCTGCTCATTGGTCTTTTCTATATCTTACTATTTCAGAGTTACTGACAATATTTCTCTCCAACTGGATGTTAGACCTGAAGACTCACTCAGCATTTTCTCTAGAGCGAACTTTTACCAACAGAAAATATGTTCTGCTACGTACATCACCAAACCAAGACCTCTAAACCTTTCAGGAGAAAGATATGATTAATAACATGATAGAAAAGGAGACATAGTAGAGACATATTTGGGACAGAAAAGTTTCTAAGATTCCACAGTAAGTACTATACATTTTTTTCCTTCCTGCTGTTAACGACTGGTTATTCTCATACTTGCCCCTGCTCCATTTGTTTCACCTTGCATGTATTAATTCTCCTTAGTTGTACTGATTTCCTCACACTTCTTCATAGCTTCATAAGTAGTGGCACATCAAGCTTATATACCTCATTTATCCACTGCTTCTTTGTGATCCTGAAAAAAGTGAGCACTTGTGTCATACTTCTCTTTACAGGTGAATCACTTCCTACAGGGGCCACAAATTTTCCTCAGGTGCATGTTTTCAAAGTTATCTAGCTTCCAGTCTTAGACTGTCACAAGTCTTCCACCTAAATGACTATATCGGCAAGAAGACTGAGTTAACATTCATGACAAGCACAATAGCTATTCTTCTACTCTAATGTTACCAAGCATCTAAGTTTAAGGTAACAGCACATACAGAAACTTGATACCAAAGTGAGCCATGAAGAGAGGCATCTCAACTGTTCTACATTTTGCTTTGTCTGCTATGGTTACCAGCAGCCCATAAACACATAAAAAACTCCCTTACACAATGAGAACAGCTAATGCTCACAGCAAACTAGAAATAGCGCCATGGGAAACTTAGCTTTCAGTTAGTACTTCAAGTGAAATATCAGCAGAGACCATCTAGACCTTCTAAAAACAGAGCAACAGAGTTGTGGCTGTACAGTCCATTAAAAACAGTAGAAACCACTACCCAGATCTACATAATATTCTCTCTGCAAATGTTTAACAAAAGAATTAGAAAAAAATATGTTTAGAATTGGCATGAAATGCTGGCTTCTTCAGAGCTGCAGGGAGAAACCAGATTCACTTCAGCCTACAACACAACCATTTGCCACTACTGCTCCTGTACACATTGCATGAAAGCACTTAATTCCAAAAGCCACATAATTAAGCTAAAATAAAGCTAAAACTACTTCCCCAAAACAGATTCCTGTGTCAAATTTAACATTTAAAAATAAAAATAAATCAATCAAAGTAAATAAGCAGGAACAGTTTATTGTGATACCGGCAGCTTTACCCTTCTCAAATAATATGGAGTTCCCTAAATCCGTTGGTTTTTTTTTTTACTTCATCAACATCATTACTTTACAAAATTTCTTTAGTATCTGCATCTTTTCAACTGATTTTACACAAAAACAGAAGGAAAAGAACCAATTCTTGGAAACACAAGGAGTTGCATCATGGCAAATGTATTCTTTAATAGAAAGTAAGAAAAAACCTCCCTACTAACCTTTAATCAGAATGAGGAAAAGAGAAGTATCACAGCTCTTTGTTCCATTTGGTAAGATTTAAAGATCCATCTATGCATGTATAAGCACAGAACACACAGTTTTAGTCACACTGGAACCACCTAAGCAGGGATGTTATGTTCCATATTTTTTACATGCATTCCATCCTTGGTGTGCTGATTATAGTACAAATATTCTGTTCACTTACAGCAGTTTTAATTTAAGAATATACCATAAGCCAACTTAGAAACATCCATCAGTTGCTAAAAGAAAGAACCACAGGAAGGTCTCACAACAGTCTACTAAAACATTAAAGGTTTTTTAAATCACAGTTTTCAAATATAAAAATCAGATTTTCCCCTACAACTGAAATATATTTACAGGAACATTTTTAGAAGATGGTCTCTAATTCAGATCTAATCACTGTCATCTGAGCCACCTTCAGACCCCTCATCATTGGATCCCTCTGGTTCAGATTCATTACCAGATCCTCTGCCAGAACCCTCGTTGTCAGATCCTCTCTCAGACTCTCTGTCTGATTCAGCACTGCGAGAAGCTGGGCGAGACTCATTTTCTGAACCACCAGAACGACTTCTCCCCGACTGCACAGACTCATTGTCAGACTGCTCCGAATCTGATTGCCTCCTTTTTCTGGCCGATCTGTCACTGTCAGAGTCTTCCTCAGATGGGTGGACACTGGACCTTCTTGGACTACCTGCCTCACTACCAGATTTGTTTCTGTTATCAGAATCACTATCAGAAACAATGTGCTTACTGTGCTGCTGTTCCCCATCATCTGAATCACTGTTGCTATTCCTAGCACGTCTGTAGGGGGAAAAAAAAAAAATGGACAAAAGCATTAAAAGATGTTATTTTTAGCTTAAAAACAAAATGAAACACCTGGATTTGAGTAATGCTAACATTATCTGATGGGAAGAACGAGGGGAATTAATCTGCAATGAAAAGTGATGCTCTGACTACAATGAAAAGCTTCTCATAACCTTCGCATTGTCTTATTAATATTGCAGCTCCTCCTGAAAGCATGCATTGAAACTTCAGTACAAAGTTAATTAAGGTTCTCACCCCTCATCAGCAATTTTGAGTTTATCCTCATCAGAAGAATCATCACTTGATGAAATGATGGCTTTTGATTTGATCTTCCCTTTCATTGAAGGAGGCAGACGTTCTGGTTTGGGCTGCAGAGGGGGATTAAAAAAGAAAAAAAAAAAAGGTTGCTTGTTCATGTGGCTGGTTAAAGTAGAGCCCAAATGTAGAAACAGACTCAGAAAACCAAACATGCTTGTAAGAATTTTCCATTTACAATCACTTAATTCTAGATGGCTTCAGAAATACCCTTTTTATCCCTGAAGCAGCAATAGCAGTAGTGAAGGAGGATAAAAATAAGCTCAAAGGCAGTTACAACAATAAGTCTAGCAATTTTCAACATTGAATAAATCTCTTGACAAGAGTAATGCTCAATTTCAAACGCACACTTAGAAAGTGATGCAGTTACTCAGGGTTTAACTTACAGCCTTCTTTTTCTCTGCTTTGGGTGGACGTCGTTTTTTAGGTCTTGGGCCGTTCTCATGTTCTTCATCATCACTCCCCTCATCTGCCTTCTGGGGTCTTAAACAGAAACATATTTTATAGGATTTAAGGCATAACATCACAGAAAAACATAACACATGCAGAAATACAGTCTCAAGAAATGTCCAGTTTATCGCGTGTTACTCAGTTTTTCCTCAGAGAAGTCTGAAGCATCAGTTACCTCCTCCTCTTCTTCTTCTTCCTCTCACTCTCCTCCTCTTCCCCATCTTGCTCACTTCCACTGCCCTTCCTCTTCTTTTTCTTTCTAGATACGGGCAAATCTTCATCACTGTCATCGTTGACGAACTCATCAAATTCCCCTGCTCCTTTCTTGGAACGCTGTAGTAAATAAAAGCCCCATATTACAGCCCATTATTCACCTTCCAGTTAAAAAGCTGTCAAAGAAAAAATTCAAAATAGGAACTTTATCTTAACACATTTTCAAAGATATGAAAATACAAATATTCTTATGCCAACTTTCCCATAGTCTCTAAACTGATATAATTTAGGAACTGATTCCAAATTTACACATAATAAAATAATCCTCTTGTTATTTTAACATTTGAATAGGGCAGAGTTTGGGATGCCTCCATGCTGCAACTTTTAAGTATTAGCTTCCAATTATTAAATCTGAGTATTAAACCTGTGCAATTTCACTCAGTAGCAGCTAGTATTAAACCTGTGCTATTGCAAGAGACTATATATAAAGAGATGAAAATGAAAGAAATTTAAAGGAAAAAATAAGGAAAAAAAAGCATTGTGTTCTACCCTGCCTCCACCGCCACCACGTTTTTTCTCCTTTGATCCTTCTACTTCACCAGTGAACATCAGAATATTCTTGGTTTTCTCCACATATTGGGCTCTTTGTTCCAGAAGTTTCTTCTGTTCTTCTTTTTCTCTTAGACGCTTCTCTTCCTGAAACAAAGAGAAAACGAAACATTACTACTGTATATGCAGCACTGTGGTCATTATAATCACAGGCATACAAGTGATTTGCTGACAAGAAATTGGGAAGCTGACTTTTGACAGACTATGTCATAGCAGAAGGTTCACATGAAAAATAAAAGTTGTTTTCTACAACCCCATGCTAGAGTAGGCAAAAGTCTGCAAGAGCTGTCGCACCAACTGCTTCCTCATCCAGCCTGTCAATACACAAATCTGGTGGCAGAGCTTCTGGAGAACTAATTTTATTTCATTATAAAAATAAAAACCTAGTTCTGAGACTATGGGGAAGAAATAGCTACAACCTGTCAGCTATAACATTCTCTGCTAGCTCTTACTGCAAGTAAGAAAAATCGTTACTAGATGTTTTATCTGTAATCACAGAATCCTAAGGGTTGGAAGGGACCTTGAAAGATCATCTAGTCCAACCCCCCTGTGAGAGCAGGGTAACCTAGATTACACCACACAGGAACTTGTCCAGGCAGGCCTTGAATATCTCCAACGTAGGAGACTCCACAACCCCCCTGGGCAACCTGTTCCAGTGCTCAGTCACTCTCACAGTAAAGAAGTTCCTCCTGATGTTCACATTTCACATGGAACCTCCCATGCTCCAATTTACACCCATTGCCCCTTGTCCTATCACTGCACATCACTGAAAAGAACCTAGCTCCATCACCCTGACACTCACCCTTTACATATGTGTAAACATTGATGAGGTCACCCCTCAGTCTCCTCTTCTCCAAGCTAAAGAGACCCAGCTCCCTCAGCCTCTCCCCATAAGGGAGATGTTCCACTCCCTTCACTATCTTCATGGCTCTGTGCTGGACTCTTTCAACCAATTCCCTCTCCTTCTTGAACTGAGGGGCCCAGAACTGGCCACAATATTCCAGATGCGGCCTCACCAAGGCAGAGTAGAGGGGGAGGAGAACCTCTCTTGACCTACTAACCACCCCCTTTCTAATACACCCTAGGATGCCATTGGCCTTCTTGGCCACAAGGCCACATTGCTGGCTCATGGTCATCCTCCCATCCACCAGGACCCCCAGGTCCCTTTCCCCTTCACTACTTTCCAGCAGGTCAACCCCCAACCTGTACTGGTCCATGGGGTTGTTCTTCCCCAGGTGCAAGACTCTACACTTGCCCTGGTTGAATTTCATCAAGTTTCTCCCCGCCCAACTGTCCAGCCTGTCCAGGTCTCTCTGAATGGCAGCACAGCCTTCTGGTGTGTCAGCCACTCCTCCCAGTTTAGTGTCATCAGTGAACTTGCTGGGGGTGCACTCAGTGCCCTCATCCAGGTCGTTGATGAAATTATTAAACAGCACCGGTCCCAGCACTGACCCCTGAGGGACTCCACTGGTCACAGACCTCCAGCTGGATTCTGCCCCACTGACCACAACTCTCTGCCTTATTCCTTTCAACCAGTTCTCGATCCACCTCACTACCTGATCATCAAGCGCACACTTCCTTAGCTTATCTATGAGGATGCTGTGGGAGACAGTATCAAACGCCTTACTGAAATCAAGAAAAACCAGATATACTACTCTTACCATTATCCATCCACCTAGTTACTTCCTCATAGAAGGCTATAAGGTTGGTCAAACATGACCTCCCCTTGGTAAAACTATGCTGGCTGCTCTTAATGACCCCCTCATCCTTGATGTGTCTAGAGATGGTGTCAAGAATAAGTTGTTGAGATGGTGTCAAGAATAAGTTGTTCCATCACCTTTCCAGGGATGGAGGTAAGGCTGACCTGTCTATAATTACCTGGGTCCTCCTTCTTGCCCTTCTTATAGACTGGCATGACGTTTGCCATCCTCCAATCCTCAGGCACCTCTCCTGTTTCTCACGACTTACCAAAGATGATGGAGAGTGGCCTCTGCCAGCTCCCTCAGCACCCGTGGGTGTATTCCATCCGGACCCATCGATTTATAGATGTCCACATTGCTTAACTGATCCCTAACCCAATCCTCATCTATCAAAGCAAACTCCTCCTTCATCCTGACTCCTTCTGGGACTCTAGGAATCTGGGGCCCCCAGGGACAGTCTGCAGGAGTAAAGACAGAGGCAAAGAAGGCATTCAGCACCTCTGCCTTCTTTATATCCTCTGTCTCCAGGGCACCCATCTCGTTCAGCAGTGGGCCTATATTGCCTCTTGTGTTAGGTTTACCTGCTATGTATTTGAAGAAGCCCTTTCTATTGTCCTTAACCCGACTTGCAAGATTAAGTTTCAAGGAGGCCTTAGCTGTCCTAATTGCCTCCCTACATCCTCTAACAACTGTTCTATATTCCTCCCAAGTGGCCAGCCCCTCCTTCCATAATCCATAGATTCTCTTTTTCCACCTGAGTTTGCCCAGCAGTTCCTTGTTTAACCATGCTGGTCTCCTGGCTCCCTTACTTGATTTCCTACCCACTGGGACACTCTGATTCTGAGCTTGGAAGAAGTGGTCCTTGAATGCTGACCAACTATCTTGAGCCCCTTTCCCACCTAGTACCCTTTCCCATGAGATTTCCCTTAGCAATTGATTGAAGAGGCCAAAGTTGGCCCTTTGGAAATCTAGAATTGTGGCCAGGTACCACCACAGAGCAACAACAACATATGTAATTGTAATAAGTATACTTTTTAAAAGTAAGGCATACTTAAAAAAATATATAGTATACGAATATAACAGAATAAAACCTGTTCTTTAAGTAGTTTCTGGCGAAGCAGCTCCTTTTCTTGCTCTTGCTTTGCACGCAGCTCCCTCTCTTCTTCATCCTGCTTGCGTGCCCGAGCTACATGGTACTGGGCTTGACTCAGTAAATCAGAGCATTGCCTGTAACATGCAATGTTTTCAAGTAAAGGAAGGTGACAGACACATGCTACAAGAATAAACAGTCTTATAAAAAACATGCACCACAACACTATGTTCATATCACCAACAAATAAAAAAAAGATACTTAAAACATCCTAAAATAAGAGTAGTACAGATTTTAAGTAAATTAAACACTTTCTAGTAAGCTAATTTTTCTTGCAATGTACAATATTAGAACGTATTGCTTTGCACTTAAAAATTAGCCAGTTCATATACAGGAAAAAACCCACACAAACATCAAAAGAATCATCCTAACTAATTTGGAAGTATAGTTAATAACAACTTGTATGTAAGCACAACATACTAGCAAATATAAGCAGGAAAGTAGGTAGAACTTCTATCTTAAAAATTCCCAACTGTGTAAAAAGTTTAGGTTGCATAAAGTGTTCAAGTCTCATAAAACATTCAAGGAAGGCACTTTCAATACCCTTTTAACAAATGATACAACGACAGTTCTTTTAATATTACAATTTTCTTTTCTCTACAGAGTGCTTTAATGATGCCCATTTAAGATGCCCAGTGCATGATGGCCAACAGATGTTACTTGCATATGGCTATAAAAAAAGAATCTTAGAAGAATGTGCAATAAATGAAACTTAGGACATACTGAGCAAAACCCTAAGAAATAAGCTTACAGTGAAAATGGTCTGAGTAGGCTTGTGTACAAGCTCATTATCCTGAGCAGACTAGTCTCTGCAAACCAAAACCTTTTCATGTTTCAGTAACTGCCCCATGCTGTCATCCATGAACTATCTCAAAAAATCTCCATGAAATCAATCTTGTTTGATTACCAAGTTTAAAGTCAAAACAGTGAAGACTAGAGATGTTTAAGTAAATGTCTCTGCACTCATTGATGGAAATTTTGCCACTAAAGCAGTGTCATATTTTGCAGGCTCCAGCTAATAGCAGACATCACAAGCTGAAGACCGTGGGCTACACAAAAGCATTAGGAAGTGAAGACAGGAGCAGGGAGGAATCCTGCACTTGTATTTCTACTGTTCTAAGAAACTCCCATTTGAAATTTAGGAATCCAGTTTTAGTATGGATTAGGAAGTGAAGACAGGAGCAGGGAGGAATCCTGCACTTGTATTTCTACTGTTCTAAGAAATTCCCATTTGAAATTTAGGAATCCAGTTTTAGTATGGAAAAAAAAAATAAAAACAACCCAAAAAAACAACCAAGACAAAAATATTCCATTTGGTATCTGAATGAAGGATTTGTTTGTGGTTTAGTTGTTTGGGGTTTTTTACCTGGCTTCCGTAGCAGCAAGCGCCAAATCAAATCTCATCTTATCACCTACTTTGCTCAAGTAACTGAAGTATCTGAAGGAAAAAAAAAACAAACAAAACTAAGCAAATATGGCTTTACTTACGTGTTTATTGCAATTCTGCCTTAAAACAAAGCTTTTACTCCTGAATGACAATCCTCTAAAACTCAGATGAAGAAACCTCATGGATTTTCCCTGTGTAGAGCCCCTTTTAATACAACAGTGTAAAAGTACATTCAAATTTCTCCAAATATGAAACATTTAAAACCACTCCAGAGCAGAACAAAAAGACAGAAACATTCTGTCTTATTAAGAATTAAACCTTAAGAATTAAGACTTCATTTACTGCTTCCAAACAATGAGCACATTGGTGATCCCAGCAGATTTATTCCTTCTCTGTCATAGCTTAAGTGCCTGACACCAACATAAGGAAAGAATTCTTTTTTTTTTTTTTTTTTAAAACCCTTCCTGAACAGGCTCCTTGAACCTACCTGACAGGCTCTTGTGAATATAGCAAGCCTTCAAGTAGATGGATATGCTATGATGACCAGAGTTCTGAAAGCAGTCTCTCCAACCCATTTAAAGGAAAACAGCTTTTGAATTTTCAAGGTTGACAGTTTCCTCCCACATTCCAAAGACATTTTAAATGATCTCATTTTGTGCTACGCTGAACTCAAATTCTTGTGCACATGAAGAAAGTAATTCCTTGCTCAAGTTTTAGATTATGGAACATATTTTCCAAGATGTGATAGATATCTGAATTTTTAGTTAATGGGTAAAAATAAAGGCTTTCATGCAACTTTCTCAAGATAATAAATAACGAGCTTCTAACTTGAATTCAAGTTAGAATGTGTTCAAACATTTAGTCTGCATTATGTAAAGCACTAGAACTGTGAAATGCTTGTTTGTATGAAAGGCTTGCCTTACTTGACAAAATTACTGAAAATCAGTATCTACCCTCCACATAAAAACAGAGCTAAGAATGCATAAAGCAAGCATCAGCTGCACCTAGGAGGAGAATAAATGATTGAAACTTTCTGTTCAATGACAGCAATGATTGCATTGGATTAATCAGCTTTCTGACCAGATTTTCAGAGAACTAAAAGATCTGAAACACACTTAAGGAACTGCTTCTGTTCTTAAGCCATGAAAACACTTTGGCTTTACTTGGCAAAATGAGGGTGAAATTAGTTATCAAGGATTATCAGTCATTAACTAAATGACTTATATAAATAGATATTGTTTTGAGCCTTATAGTTTGTTTTGAAGGAAATCCTCAAAAGAGTATTGATTGAATATCTTCAACAGTTTTTTCAACTATGCTCTTCCAGGGAGAAGTACATCTTGGTCACAGTAATACAAAACACTTTGAGAAATACATTTTGGCCACCAAACACAACTGGCTCCAGCACAAAGCCTGAATGCACAGTTTTGTCAGGCCCAATCCTTGCTTTCCTGCTAGAAACTCCAGAACTGCATAGTGTTTCACAGGAGACAACTGCTCTTCTAACCAGACTTAAGACATATAATGCAAATTCATGGTAAAGGAACAACAAATTAGATTTTAATATTTAGAAATAACTCATCTTTACCTGTGAGCTAGCTCCAGTTCCTTCACAGCGTTAAGGACCTCCTTTAGATTGCTTTTTTCATCTTTCAGGACAGAGGTAGCTAGTCTTTGTAGCACTAAAGCCACATTAAACATAAGGACTGTGTCACTTGGTGCTACATGCCTGGCCTGTCAATGAAAACCATGTTTTAAAAATATGCTACAGAGAATAAGCATCATCATTTCAATCCCACACTACTGAATTTAAAGACACACGTTAGTTTATATTTGTACCTTTAACAAAGTTTGTTTGCACTCCTGTAATTTGCCACACTTGAAGAGAGCTCGGGCCAAATATAACAATACTTCTGTATTTTGATGCTTATAGAACTTTCTGAGGCAGTTTTCATACTGAAAAGAGACCAAAAAAAAAAAAAATTAAATTAAGAGGTGACAATTGTTATTTTAGTGAGCTAACTCCAGCAACTGTTTCTATTCCTAAAAACCATTACTGCTAATGTACAATGCACTAAATTACTGTCTTTTGGGTTTTTTCAAAGCAGCATGTTCTGCTAAATGGATACTTCCTTTTCACTGGTCAGAAAATTGTTTCTGCTATTCGACAGCAAAACCCTGATATTTCTGGAAACTGGCAGCAGTCCAGGAGGCTCTGCAGGTAGAATGTTTTGCAAGTACCATCTATTGTAATAAAATCCAACAAACCTGACTCATTTTAAGAGCACTCAATTATTCTCTACAGTATGTGGAAGAAGTCTATTTTCTTAATTCATTCGTTACAAATTGAAATATATTTATTATAGTAATTCCATATATCTGATGCGATTAGTTAAAAAAACCCCACACTTTTCTGATAAATCAACATCAGATTTGTCTTCTTCACCTAGCTGAGTAATTTGGCATGCCAAGGGGTATCTGGTTGTTCTAAAATGTAAAATTAGACTTGTCACTATAGATTTTGTGGGGCTAGAATTAAAGCTTAAAACAGCAATGAAACATTTCCTTTTCATTAACAAGCATCTGCTGTTTGACATACTCTTTTCTCAAGGAGTCATTCAACCTCTCTAAACTTCTAAACCAGTAAGAAATACAAAGTAATTTTTATTTCCAACTCAAATACAGAAACTGTCCTTAACTGTAAAGCCTGAAGTCACTACTCTTGCATCACACTGTTTTGTGAGCAGACAATTTTCACTCAGCTTTATTGTAGAAGATTTTGTATTTAGCTTAAGTCTTCCCCAGATTTGTATGCTTTATGACAGAGAACTCACTAGAGTAGTTGCCGTGGCTGCAGCTAAGCTAGGGTATTAAATCCAATTCATTTCCCTTTGAATCCAATATTGTGGCTTGTACTGATTGCAGATCAGAACCCAGGGGGCAAAACACCTCAGTGAATAAACACATTTCTATTAACAGTTTTACTTAAACACATTAGTAAGGGAATACAGTATTCTTTCAAAAGGTGAAAGTGATACCCAGTTTCTCACTGTAACTGACTGGTTAAACACTGCTAAAAATTAGACTTTTCATTAGGCTCTTTGTCAATAAAAGTGAGGTGTTAAGAAAACAAACAGAATGAATCTGATTTTGTTACCAGAACTTGTTCACTGTAGGATAGCAACTACTCAGGTCTTGATCAGGTAAGAAAGGCTCCAGCATCTCTTCCTTATAACCATCACAAAAATCTTTAAGATGCCTCTGAATTAAGTATTTTTGAACCTCAATGTGAAGTCAGTCTTACTGGAACACATTTGTTCTGAACTTCTGTCATGTCCCACAATTTGTTTGTTAGGTATTTTTCAGGTTTTTTTTTCTTTCTGTTTTTGTAAGCTTACTTGTATGCTTTTGTTCAACTGAGTTAATTGAGTTACAAGAGATTGATACTTGGAAGCTGGCTTCCTTAAGCAGGATGAACTAGATGACATCTACAGATTTCTTCCAACATCAATTACCTTGTGATGGTGAAGGAAATCATGGCACATTCAGCTCTTCAGACATCTCTGACTGTTACTTATACAATCATTATCAAGAACAAAAATAGGAAGTGTTGCTATTAGAAAAATCCCAGCAGAAAACTGTATTTTCTTACTTCACTAACATCTAAATTTGAATCACATACAGTAACTATACTGACCGAAACTTCTGCAATTAAAACTTAATTCAAAGGCCATAACGCTAACCCAATTATGGTTTGACTCTCCTACCAAAAAAAAAAAAAGCCTACAAGTTGGTAGGTGCTTTGTCACCCCTTACCCACATTTGGCAGTTTGTTTTTAAACCTAGACTTGACAGCCAATGGCAAGCTAGAAACTGAACTTTAGCTTGTTCAAATGTTATTCAGAAACTTTTGCAGCTGCTAGGACAGCAGAGAAACATCCGGAAATCATCTAACCCAACATATTACGTAGTCCAATTTAGAGATGTTACCATCTGCACAGCACTGATGTACTGTTTCTGTTCTACGTAGATATGTGCCAAATTCAGCCACACATCACTGATATCTGCTGTTGCCTCTCTCACTTGGGCAAAAACATCACGAGCTTCACGGAAATATCCTTTGTGTGCCAAGACAGCTCCTAAGGGGAAAGTAATATGTACATCATAAGCTTCCAGGTTCATGGACTATGTTCTACCAAAGAAAATGAAACATTGCCTGAATAAAGTTACCCATCAAAAACTAAGTGTGATAGCTGCCATGCAAAAGCTATTCTTTCCTTTGCTCCAGTATGCAGCATTCAGGGCCTGCAAAATCAATTCTACATTAAAGCATGAAATATAAGAATATCAACACCTCTGAAGGAAAACAGAGTCTAATATTCACCTATGCCATTAGCAGCATACAAATTTTTTGGATCATTTCTGAGTACTTGCTTGTAGATTGCTAATGCACGGTCTTGATGACGCTTCTCCTGCAGAAAAAGAAAACCAAACCAATTATTACTCATTTCTATAATAAGGTGTTGCAAGATCTACATGGAGGTTTTGTGTATTATAAGATGCCAAATAGGCATCAAGTAAAGGTCTGAGTAGCTAATAGCATACAAAAACTAAATAAAACCATACACAGGGCAGAAAGACACCTATTACCTTTTCTCTGTCTCTTGTGGGTTGATGAAGAGTCTGCAACCAGACATTGCCAAGAGCCAGCATAGAGTAAGTATCATTTTGTGTGGAGGGCTGCTTCAATATTCTTTCAAATTTCTTCTGCCCTGGACCCCACTCTTGTTTAGCCAAGTGAAGATTGCCAATAAGAGACCAGGCATCTGGATGGTCCTAAATATAAAAATAAAAACCACTCTAAGTTGCAAAAGCACCGTTTTCACTTGCAAGCTTACTTTTCCAAGTATAAAATGCTGTTTTTCTTAAATAGAATTCCATATACTAAAAAACAAACAAAAAATAAACCCCTAATTTATATGAACAAACAAAATGAAAAAGCAACAAAAGGAAAATAAAATTTTAAGCTGTTAATATTTCATGTGCTTTAAAACTTTAAACACTTAAAGGGTTACAAACCTGATTTATCTGAAGTGCTTCTTTAAACCAATCAGAAGCCTCATAAAAGTTTCCTTTATCCCTAGCCATAGCTCCCAAGCGTAAGTAGCCTAAAATAAAAATAGAAAATAATATAAAAATCAGGAAACAGGTTAAAGTCATCTCAAACAAAGAATTTCAAAAGCAATCTTTTCCTTGATCATCTAAGGACAGCAAACTTTAAGACACCCTCCATATTCTATTCATATTGAGACACACCATGTGAAGAGGAACATTCATCCATAATAGTGATAAAAAAGTTGCAGATTTCTAACAGTTAAAGTAATATAAATGTTTTTAATTGGCTTCCTAAGTTAAAGACAATTGAGAAACCTCAAAGGAAGGATACATCAGTTACATCATTTTCTGCTCTTCAATTTAAACAGCTCTCCCATCTCCACAAGCTTTGAGAAGAGTACCAGCTAGCAAGGTGACAACAGAAAACAAGTAGAGAAAGGGCTATAGATTAGGCTGGGGCATGCTGTGTGCTGCAGCTTGCTGAGCAAGGGCTACCACCTCACCTTTGCAGAAAATATCACAAGGCAGCTACCTGGGGGCAAGACAAAGAGCTGAGTGAGGACTAAAAACAGGTGCGCCACAGAAGTCATGCTGAGACCCACAACAGCACTTCCTCCCTGAAGGAAGGTCAGGGTCCAAGACATAAAGTGATTCTCCCAGAGGGTCTCTATTTCCACCCACACAGGCAGAGCTACAGAGCCTGGGCATTTCAATTTGATGGCCTTGACTGCAACTGAGTGCTGAGGTGCTAAACACTTTGGTGGGGGTGCGGAGCAAGTAACCAAAGGCACGCAAATCTAGAAAAGCCAATATTGCCAGATTTCTGGAGTATAGTATGATTTACCTAATAATTAGAAGGCTTAAAGCTGGAGATTAGACTGTAAGGATGATGCTGGCCTTAAAAAAAAATAAAACAAAACTGCTATGAAATAAAGTGAAGACAGATACAAGGAGACCAGAAGACACAGAAAATGGGAAGGTTTTTGGGTATTGTAAGGAGGACTGTGTAAATAAAATACCAAATGTTTCTTACAATCAACATAGTTAGGATGTTCTCTTAAAATGTTTTTATACAGCTTTTCCGCTTCATGAAATTCACACATAGCCTCATATAGTCTGGCGAGGTTATAGGATGTTGTTACAGAGATAGCATTGTAGTAATGCTCATCATGTTCAGCTTCTGCTTTTGCACGATCCAATGATGCCAGAAAATATTTCTAAAGTATAAAAAGAAAAAAGAATGAAGCATTCCAGAATATTCTTAAAGAAAACCTTCCTAGTGAACTCAAATCAAACTCAAGAGTAATTATATACCTTTGCTTCTCCCAGGTTTCCCAGCCTGAAGTGCAAAGCACCTACATTATTCAATATCTCTGGTGGAACATCAGCCTGTACTTTCTCTTGAAGAATGCGTGTAGCTGTACCATAGGCTGACAGTGCACCCTTCACAAGGAGAGAGAAAATGGATAAAGGCATTAAGAGAATGAGCTCTGAATGCTCTTACGAAAAGCACACAATTTACCCAGTGTATATTAATAAATACCTGTATATCTGTCTGTTCTAGAATTTGGGCTAGCTCGATCCATGCCTCTACATCATCAGGATACTGTTCTGTGACTTTTTTTAGATGCCCCTGAAAACCAGCAGAAAACAATTATGCCTCTTTGTGGACACATAAACTGTTTGAAAGAAAATAAATCAATCAAAAGAGTAAAGGTATTAACCTTAATACTAAAAAGATATAATGGACTGCAAAAGAAACTATCCTAAACGTCTGCACAATTTGGTCGTAAAAGATTGCATTAGTTTCCTTCCTTTGTTACTGTATTTTCCTGTAGAACATAACACCCTATGTGTACATATTTTCTTAAGCTTAAAGAAACAGAAACTGCTACACCAACATGGGAAACTAGTTTAACTAGTCTACGATTCTTTGCATTTCTTTACCTGAGATTTTAAAAACCCTTTCATTTAAAAGAAAAAAATATAACAACACTGTCATTACACGTAAGCTAAGATAAATATTTTGTGGAAATCACTAGCTAATTTGCTGTCTTCAGGAAATCACTGGCCAATCTACCATCTTCAGAGAATTTTAACATATATAGGAAGAATTCTGCCCTTTTCATGCTACTAAATACAAGCATGAGGTGCGGGCTCCTCTAAGTTCCTGGACTTGCTTTAGCTAGAGCCCAGCAGGAGCCTCAGTTCTGTCCAGAAGTGGTGACTCTTCACAGTTCAGAGGATCCCTCTCATGACAACCAACATTAAATATTCTACACCTACAGCCAAGTAATCTTGAGTTTCATGCAACACAAGATACAGTCCAATTTTTGAGCTCTACTCTTGTATGTAAAACTATGATACTGGCAGAAGCAAAACTCACCTTTGCAATGTCCCGTTTCTCCTGATCTTCTGAAGCAGCATAAAGAGATCCAAGGATTTTCATAGTCTCATAATTGTTAGGATAGGCTTTCAAAACTTTTTCAAAGCATTGTGATGCATTCTCTTTGTCCCCTCGATAAATGTACATTTGACCCAACCCAAAAAATGGAAGTACAAAAGAAGATGAGGCAAACTGAGTGGCCTGGTAATAATACTGGAAAGCTTGATCATAATCTTCCTGTTAAAAAGAAGTGAATAAATGACAGGTAGTATATTCACAAGTAAGCTTTGTATAGACTTTTATAACACATATTTTTAACTGTAATTTCAAAGGAGGCTTTTAAAAACTGCCCTACCTGTACATGAAAAGACCTAGCCAGCTGATAACAACTCTCTGCCTGCATTGCTTCAACTTCTGTATTATGGAAAGCATGAAGAGCCAAGTGTTGTACTTTACCATAGTCCTGAAAAAAAGGAAGTTAAATGAAATTTAAAAACCTTCATTACTTATGGCAAAGTGATTTATTATTTAAACAAGGATAGCTTGAAAAGACAAGAAAGATTTAGCCATAGCACTGACTAAATTATGACATTTAGTTTTCGTGGTTATTGTTTTGTTTCTTCTCTATCTCATATTTTAAAGCATGAATGGCTAAGGGGGATCAGGTGGGATGACACTAAAACCCAAAAAATACCAACCAAAAATCCCCACATCTACAACCCCAAATGCATTTAGGACACAAAGACCACCTTGAATTAAGAAATAAGTGTACTGTTTTCTGGCTTTCTTGAGAAACATTTATACACAATTTACACTTTTCCACCTAGATTAACAGTTCTATATTAGACACCACTTTGCCTGATGAAATGAGACTGAGCCTAACACCAGAATCCTTGCTGTTCAGAGTTATTAAGTATCTAACTATAAAATTCCATAGACTTTTTACCTTCTTGAAGAAGAAGTGGTTAGCCAAGTGATTCAACACCATTGGATTACTGGGATCAATTGTGTAAGCCCTAGAGAGGAGTTGAACACCATTCTTGATGGAATCAGCCTAAACAGAACATTGACAGGTATTAGCAGCATCTCAATAGCTGTATCTTTTAACTATTCTTCAATCTGCACTGCTGCAAGAAATCTGACAAAACCTTGCTGGGCTCACAGAAAAAGTAAATTCAGCTATTAGCTTTTCTCCCTGCAGCATACAGATGGAAAATGGAAAATTAGGCCACTACACAGGGATGGAAAAAGCAGAGCAGAGAAAAATAAAATGCAACCTTTAATCTTGGTGTCCTTTGACATTTCACACTCACACCCCAAAATCCTTACTTCTACTGTCCAATGTTCCTAGCTCCTGTTTGGTGTCAGTTTCAACCTTCTACACAATTCATTCAACAGTGAAATTAAAATATTCACATACTTGAATTCCAAACAAGAATTTCAGATGCTGAATTAAGAGCTACTAGAACTTAAGTTCTAATTGAAAATGGCAGCAGTTTGTGGTATTTCCACAGGGATATCATTATATCAACTTAGTCTTTTCTGGTTTTTGTTTAAAGAAAGTTTTCCATGGATACAAATTTGACCTACCAACAAGTTCAAACCCATAACTGATAAAACAGTTGCCATTTATTTGGAACACCCATGAAATCTGTATCACAAGCATGTCAACTTAAATCTGTATTTATTTCTTAACAGAAACACCACAAATGGTATCTAATAATCATGTAACATCTGTGCTTTACTTTGCAATTATTATCAGCAGAAAGCTATCTTATTGAACAGATCAGGTTTTATGAGGTTGAGACATCAGATGAAATTGAACAGGCAGCAAAAAAAAGCAGCACAAGTTGTGAAAACACAAGTAGAAAGGCACAGATGATACGTTTCTTACAAAGAACACAAAACATATTTGGGTGGTTCAGCTTTTAATCACAGCTTTTGAAAGCTTAAGGTGAGTGTGCTCATTCCTTGACTTTGGTCAAAAACCTTCACGAAAAAAAATAGAAAGGAGGATACCAGGTTTCATTATTTTCTCAGCCATAAAATTACTTATTAAAATCTGACCTAAGAATATTTTTGGTTGTCTTTGTAGTTTTAAGAAAGAAAACTCTCATACCCAAATATTTTGGAATTCTTGATGGAAGTCTTCACAGTTGTTTTTTTTTTTCCCACCCCCCCATGAAGCAATGAACTAAGTAATTTGCAGACAGTTTGTGCTAACAGAAGACCTTTCTAGGGATGGATGTGTTCTACAGATAGCATAACGCTGAAGTTTAGCAACACACAATTATTTATATGTATTTTTTATTACTTAAAAGCCTCATCCTCCACTGATAACCTCCTTAGCACAGATTAACCACCTCAAATCTTATGATCCCAACTAAGATAAATGAGCATACGTATTTTAGTAGTGACACATTATCTGGAGAGGTGGGATCACCACTTTGTTGTGTTTTCATCAGCCTAGCTATAATTTTTCCTTGCCTACTCCCCGTTTTACCATGTGGAATACATGCCAATGTACCTTGAATACATCTCTAACACTTGCTTGAAAGCTTATATTCGTTAAAGCCCAGTACTAACCCCCTGGGACTATATCTCAGGAGTGATATTTTGAAATCAGCACTTTTGGATTTTTTTTTCCCAGTGACATGAATTCACACAGATATCTCACCAGGGATTTTTATTATTTTAATTAATATTGTTAACCTAGCACTGCTTTTCTTAACACCTCTGCAAGAAACAGAGTTTAAAATTTTAACCACAGAAGAAAGCTATTCAGAATATGGTGCTCACATAACAAGTATATACCTATATCATCATTCAGTAATGACACAGACTTAAAACAATTTAACCACAAAAGTTATTGCCAATTTAAAACATGGACTAAGTTTCAAAGAATACAAAGTTTGCTTTTTCAGATAAGAAGTAAACTGAGTATGGATTCTTGTCAAGGCAGACACACCTCTTTATTATTGAGTTCCAGAACAGCCAGTCCAACCAAAGCCCCAACGCATTTTGAATTCAGTTCCAGAGCCCTGCTGAAGGCTAAGCGAGCTTTTTCCAACTTGTTCAGTTTCACAAAGCAGTGGCCCATGCCTAATCGAACCTCAGCTAGAGAACAAAATGACATCATTAAGAATCTCAAAATTTCGACTTTAAGACCGTTTTTTTTACATTCTGGACATCAATTAAAGTAAAAGCAGAATTCAAGTATTTCTTTAAAACTGGTAAATCCATCTCACTACTTGCTGGTTTTAAAGGCAGCCTCACACACTCGGCAGCAAAACTAACTTCAACAGATTAGTAAGACTTTACTTCTTCATCCACCCCGGAACACTGGCCTGGTATCTCCAAAAGACACTAATAAAAAACAGCTATTATGGAAATTTATTTAAAAGTTAAATAAAGACATTACAAAAATGCCACATCAAAGAACAGGAAATTTCTTAGCCAGGGTAAGTTCACCCAAGACTAGACAGCCTTCAGAAATCACAGACAAATAAGTCAGCTCATATAATCAACTTATTCACTGCTAACAAAATGCTGTTTATCATCCTCTGACTTCCATGATCAAGTGAACTAATACAGAGAATTTACATCATACTGCCCTTTCAGACTGCTTGGGAACTAAGAACACAGACATTTATGAACAGCAATGTGTGTCTGTGTGAAAAAGGGGAGTAAATCAGAGAATCACAGAATAGTTAGGGTTGGAAAGGACCTTAGGATCGTCCACTTCCAACCCCCTGCCATGAGCAGGGACACCACACACTAAACCATGTCACCCAAGACTCCATCCAACTTGGCCTTGAACACTGCCAGGGATGGAGCATTCACAATTTCCTTGGACAACTTGTTCCAGTGCCTCACCACCCGTATATCTAACCTAAGGTAAGGCTTGTATTTCTAAATGAACCGTTGCAGCAATGATTTTTGCACTGAACCAGTCTATAGAGTACACATCAACTTTGTAATATTTTTTTTTTCAGATGGGTTATGGCTAAGTATACCACATCTCTCAAGAGACTTTAGGGTATTTATGACTCTAATGCAAACATCCTGAACTAGTATCTTCAAACCACATGCAACACTTTTACAGCCATTACTAATAGATTTCCCAGATTTTTGCATTAGGAAAAATCATATAACACCAGGAAGGTCATGTCATGTCCTATAAGCAAAATTTTAACTTTCCTCTCTTGTTTCACTATTGATGCTAACATGTAATTTTCTTAATCCTTATTGCAAGAACTCAGAGACAGATGCTGCAAAAGTCTTCAACAGGTCAGTTCCCCCAAAATTTTACTTGTCTTACGTACATCTTCTCATTTTCAAATAATTATTTTCAAAAGGTAATAATTAGAAAAAATGAGAAGTATTTTCCTAAACACAATTACCTTCTCTAACAATTAGAACAATTTAACAAACACCTTAACTCCTCCATAATGAGGGTTGGGTCTTTTTTTTGACAGCCTAGGCATTTGAATTAGGAGAACTTGAGTTAGTTCGCAAGCACAGCAAATACTTCCACTCACAAATACTTTCTGTGTTACCTGGGCAACCTGGATTGGTACGCAATGCTTTCTTGTAGTAGGCAAGGGCTCCTCTATAATCTTTCTTGTTGAAAGAAATGCATGCTTTACCTGTTAATAACATACCAGTTACAAATAAATCAGAACTATAAACAAAGCAGTTACAAACCAGAAGCTCATAAGTAATAAAGTTGTACTGTGCTGATTTTCAAAAGTTACAGTTAAAACCAGAAAATTCAGACAACTATAACTTTTACTTATGACAATGTCAAGTATATGGAAAAAAAATTAAAAAATCAAACATGGGAACATACTAAGTTACTAAATTTACTTTTTCATGGGTTTCTGCAGAAACTTAATTCTTTCCTGGTCCAGAGGAAAGACACTTACTAAAACTAGATTAAGAAATGAAGAAATTAAAATCCATGTGTTTCAGCTCATCACTACTGTTATCGTCACCTTCAACAGGGTCTACAGCTTCACTTGCACCATCAGGGAAATACAAGTAGTTGGACTCCATACATACCCATGGGGCTCAGAAGATGCTAGCTAACAGTATACTTTTTCCTAGCTCTTCCACCTACAGATATTCCCCAAGTTTAAATCTGTCATGTGTTTCTGGTCAAAAGTGCACACTTCTTGATCACATTCTCATCTCACATATATGCTCTTCTTAAGCACATGATTCATTCCAAAACTGGAGAGACCAAGCTTTTACACAAATACCCACAAACTCATACCAAGAAGGGCGGGAATATTATTTGGAGACTGGTTGAGCACAAAGTGGAACTGCGCATCAGCTTGGTCCATCTTATCTCCTTCAAGCAGACAAAAGCAGGCTCTTCCCAACAAGTGATTCTAGATAAGGAAAAAAATTGTGACACAATTAACTTTGTAAAATATGAAGAATTAGACTACCTAAAATATTAACTGGCTATGCCATAATGTTTTCTATGATTAATTTCTTTCTCTTACATCAGGAAGAAAAATAAAACGAAAAGGGTCTGTATCATCCACTTCTAAAGTTCACGCATTATCAAGATAGTAACAGGCAATCCTTCCTCCCCAACAACAAAAGTTGACTGACATAGTTTATCAGCTGTCCCAAGCTAGAGATAATTATTCCTGGTAGTGGTGCACATATTTCAGATACTTAAAAGTTTTGCTTATATATGCTACACTAACAGACTTTAAAGCCTAAGCAGTTTCTATTTTCCTTTTAGTGAATCAATACTTGTTTTCCTTACAATCACTAGGTAATTTAAAACTATGTATTTTTAAACTGACTTTGGTTTTTACCTGATCATACATGATAATTTTGTCAGCCATAGTATACAACAAGGTAGCTTGTGTGATGAGCTCCTTCTTGTTATCTTTGTTCTTCTCCTTCCGAGCCTGCTGTACATAGTATGCTGCCAGAGTATCCAGACATGTCATTTGATCTTTTTCATGGTCTCTGTAGTCCAAGTTACCATCTATGCGTGCAGCTTCCAACAGCTTCACAAAGTCTTCTGTTTTTCCTTGTTTGTAGTATTCCAGCTATAAAACAAATAGTTTTATCAGACAATACTACCCCAGAGAGTAAGCAATGTATTGAGCTGATGCTTTAGGTGCTATACAGATTCTTTTTCCAAAATGTAGAAATAAATCAGACATAAATCTAGGGATAAATCAGACATAAACATATGGATAATCATACAAAGGCATTCCAATACCACAAAATATTTTTCTGTCAGCATCCCAACTCTGTATTTTTACATTAAAACACAAGTCTTACAGCTATTTATAAGTGAAAAATGAACTGCTTTTCCTGTGAACTTCTTTGACTTTTTGCATATTTCACCATATCTATGGTACAGATGTGGCACCCTCCTCCTTTATGAAGTGCGAAATCAAAGGCACAAACCAGAAAACTATGGGTTGGGAGGAAAAAAAAAAACCCACACACAAAAAAATCAAGCTTAAAAACAGGCCTCAAGCAGCACTGTTTCAAGACAAAAAAGGTAAAATTAAAATCTTTATATGCATATATCAAATCCAAAATACCTGGCCCAGAACCAGCAACTGAATAACTCCATTCAGTTCCTGTAGTGTTCAGTTATCCCTGGTCATAACAGTAAGCAAGTGGAAGCTATTATTTGATTATTTGAATATAATATTTAAATATATAATGTGTATATATACTAACCGCTAAGGCAATCCATATGTGCAGTTGAGTGTGTTCCTGTTTCAGTATACTTATAACTTCATCACCCTCAGGTAACTGATCGAAGTCAAGCTCAATAACCTAGAACCAAACAATACAGATTTTGTTTTTACAAAGCATTAACAATCATAGAGCTCAAAGGAAGATGGACATTTCACAGCACAAACTAAACAATTATTTGTGTTTAAACAAAGTTATGGACAAAGAAGGAAGTGAGAATGTATTGTATTCTGTACAAACAAAAGTGACAGCTTTTCACAAATGTCAGAGCAAAGACAGCTCCATGCTTGGGATACTAGTTAGAGAGAATAAGCAGAAATGCTTTCATCTTAGTCATCTACGTTACAATTTAATTTTACAGCAAGGAAGAGGTGCAGTTGTTGTACCCAGGCTTCTACCCCAATTACCAGTGCAGGGGCTCCTTCTCTGGAATTAGACCAATCCAGTTCATAAGCGCTTATAGTTTGACTACGTAAAACTTGAGAGTACCAGCAAAATTATTTCTATTACTATTGGATCTCCTGTTTGACAGAGGATGATGTTTTTAAATTTAGGCAACTCTCATTCACAATCTAAAATAATTATTAATGAGAAATAGTTATCATCAACATGGCAAATAAATACGGAAGTTAAAAAGGGCCATAAAATATATCTATGTATATATATATTTTATAGCAATCTGCAGCGATTCAGAACTTCAGCATCCAAGTAGTCCTAGCTATAACTCGAACAGCAGCACAAAGAACAAATATTCATGTTGACACCTGACAGAAATTTCTGTCACAGAAGAAAAAGCCTTCCAACATGTAGCCTCCAGAGAGCAAAGTATCTTTCTGAGTCTTAGCTCAATGGAAGTTGTATGGAAATTTGTCAGAGTATGGTTACATATGTTCACAAAAATACATTCTTCAACTTAGAGGCAGTATGTTTCATTACCTTATAAAGCTACAGTATTACTTTAGTACCTGCTATGGAATGATTTAACTTCAAACTTTGTAATACCCTGTGAAATTCCAAATATTTCTCTTAAGTGCATTTAACCTTGGCTTGTGACAATCTACCTTAACTAAAGAAAAATTAAACAAATTTCTAAACCTACACTGAAGTAACTTTATGGAGTGGATCAACTGTCCCACCTGCGTCTATATGCTGATTTAGGAACATGCACACTATTTACAAATCAGCGTAGTCAGGAAAATCAGCATCTAAAAAGCTAGGGAGGGAATTTAGCTGGACAAGGCCACCATACCCAAGCCCAAACTGAAGATTAGACACTGTTTCCAGCAGAGCCATCATTCCTGAGGGTTGCATATGCTTTAAGTATGTATTATCGGAGAAGGGGGTGCCCCTTCCTCACCGACGTGCGGTACCGAAAGATTCCGGATAGACTGCCTGACCCCCGCGGCTCTCCGCCACCAGCAAGGCACCAGGCAAAGACAGAGAGATGACTACTAGCAGATAGTAGACACCGTTCACCAAATGAACCGAGGTTTCGATTTCTCTCCGCAAAGCAATACACCTGCTTGAAGCAACTTCGTCCTCTCAGAGAAGGGAGCGACCGTCTCCCTCGAGCCCGATACCCAACTAGAATAGAAAACGACTACCGCCTTGCGCCCCGTCACGCAGCACACAGCGCGCCCTTTCCTTCCTCCTCCTCGGGTCCGAGACCGCGCTACCGCCACCCGCCAGCCCCCAACTCACCTCATCGGTGTCCCGGAGAGGGATCTCAATAGACCCCCGCGACATGATGGCGACTCCACTGTTCGCCGAGCCGCCTGCCCGCCGTAGCCACCGCGCGCGCACTTCCCCTCACAAGCACCGGCTGACCCGGACGTGTTCGGGCCAAGGCGAAGAGGGCGGGGGAGGCGAGGAAGGCTCCGCCCCCCCGAGGCGCTTAAAGCCAATCGCAGCGAGCCTCGAGGGTCCGTTTGCTCCCGTGCGCGCGCGGGGTTCTGTTGCTACGGCAACGGCGGCCTTCTGGCCCTCACCCCAACCACAAGCCGGGCTGCCTGAGGGAACGTTGCGTTTGGAGGAGTGAGGCCCCTGCTTAAAGCGGGAACAAGCTCCTCAGGATGGAGCGGGGGCTTCTTGGGGGCTTGCAGGCAGGTATTAGTTCCGGTACCTTCTACATATAGACCACTTACCTACAGAAATATATATAATACTCAGAAATAACGCTGTGCGTTTACACGCTCATAAATTGAATAGATTTACACCTGGTTGCTCTCTGGTCTTCATAGCATGACTCCCTCAGGCTGTGCCTCACCTTATGTCATTTTAAAATCGTTAAAGATTTCCAGCTAAGTGCATTGAAATGTGTGAATTTTCCCTGTCTTCATGGAAAACCAAACAGTGCGTAAATCCAAATACATATCTGACTAACTTAATTGGTGTAAAATTGTTATAATATGTTTGCAAGTTTTTTTAGCCAGTTTGGCCACCTCTTTTCAAATGATCTAATTTATTTTTGAATTAAAAGTAATGGATTTGATAAAATTCTGAATCCTGAGCATGAGCTCTGACCCTGAAACTTGTTTTCTGTGAGACCTTCAGCCATATGGAGCTGCATGAGTAAAGAAGGAATTATAAAATGGAGTTCCTCAATTATTCCTTCCAATGGTGATGGCAGATGCACTGATGTACTTGGATAAAAAATGTTGTGCACAGTAACATACAACCAATCTTAGTTACTTTTGCAGCTGTATCAAAGGGAAAAAAAAAAGGTAGTAAGACTAAAAGATTCTCTGTCACATTTCTACTAAGAAGATTTAGAAAAAACCCACATCTGTGATGTATTAATAAAAAAGCCTATTAAACCCTAAAACTAACTTCATTTTGTCCCACAGCTACCCATCCACAGAGTACTGAATTTTGACTGAACTGATAGTCACAACTATAAATCATTAGATTACTAAATTTTATTCTAAAAATTAATTATGGATTACTATGATACTATATATTATAATAGTAATGACGAGCATACTTGCAATGTCACCTGTTCTCTGAAGCCAAAGCAAGTAGTATGTTTAATTATTTAGCATTTTGAATCTCAATTTTTTATTTTTCTTCATGCACTAATTGCTCTGAACTAAGTTAACTGGTCCAGTGAAATGTAACTAGTACTTTTTTTTACTGATCTAAGTCTTGGAGTAGGTGTGTGCTGTAAATACCTTTTGTAGGGAAACTTTTGCCTGTGCAAGGAAGGCAGGATGACATTAAAATTAATAGGAGTTGAAGAGTACATTTCTTTCATTAAAACATGCCAAAAACAACATTATGAAGAGCAAGAGGCTAATTAATAGAGTTCCTAGGCCTGTTTTTCTGATTTGTAGGCTGATTTTTCACAACTACTTTTTTTGATATTTTAATTATTGATCAAGCTATTTGGATGCAAAAGGCAGTCTGTTCCTGAAGTTTGTTTATCAGTTACTGTCTATAGTAAAGTGGCTTTCCTCATGGGGAAAAAAAGAGATACCAAACAAAAGCCAAAGAAACCCAAACCTCACCTGAAAATCCCAGTTTAAATGAAAGATTATATAAGGTCAGGCCTTAAAAATATTAAATGAAAGTTAAAGAGGCAAAGCAATTCTTACTTCCTGGTATTCATCTACTAGAAGCATTGTTTAAAGTTTTATTACTCTACTATGTGAACTATTGCCTTTTACATTGTTTGAAGGAAGATTCATTTTTTCCGTATACACTTACAACAATAAAACACTATAGGGTTTGTAGCACCTTTTTAAATTAAACTTTTTTAAAACTTAGTAAAATATTGTTCTTGTGAAAAAGGTTGCATTTGTTTTTATTTTTCTTTCTTTCTGAGTGCTTAGGAACTTTTCCAGAAGAGAGTTTTTTTATCTTACTGCCTTTTGTTTCTATTTCACGGAAATCTATTATTATGAAAAACTAAATTACTACTGTTAAACTTGGCAGGTTGTCGGTATCAGAAATACTTATATAAGTAGCAAGCAATATACAGACAGCAAGGCAGGGGCTTTGCAAGCTGACACCCACCCTAGAGTTTCTGAGTAGGGCAGGCATCAGGCAAGTTCAAAGTGGTGAGGCAAGTCTGAGGTCAAGTTGGAAGTGCCAGGTATTGATGTAGAGTCTAGCACAGCCCAGTAATTGCCAGACAGGTCCTTATTGGCAAGGCAAGACTAAGGTAGAAATCATCTCTTACGTACAAGTCCAAGTGAAGAGACTATCTAGGTAGGGAACCTAAACTGTGTGACTGAGCTGAAGACCAGCATGCTTTGAATGTAATTTAGTGCAAAACTGTGTCCTGGTCTGAGCTTAAGTGGAGCTCCTGGGGGTCTAGGCAGGGGTATGGCAGGATACATCATGTTGGGCTTATCAGGGCCATTAAACCTTATTAATGCTCTTAAGGCCCTGGGATGGTATATGTATCTTGAAAAGATAGTAAGCGGGTTTAGTAAAATGCTGGGTTGGTTGTTTTAGGAAGTGCTAAAAATGGAGTTAATAGTCTAAGTTGGTTTATTCAATAGTTTACTATTTTTATATTTATATTTTTATTTAGTTCTGGAGGCTGCTGAATTATCCATGTATCTCAAACTTACTACAATAAGGCATTAAGAATCTCTGTCCTGCTGCTAAGGAAGCAGAATATTAAATGTACTTTGAGTGGCATTATGGGTGTTTCCTTTCTACAATACTAGCTCTTTTTAAAGAATAATGTAAAATGTAGCAAGATAAAGATCATCTTTCCTGCTTCATATTAATTTTTATTTTTATAGGCAAAGCAACTTTTTGTATAGCTGTCAGAAACTGTATTATTTTATGTTGCTGGCATTAGTAACTTTTTGGTTGTGGTTCACACTTCTTCACGTGACTATATTTGCCTTATTTGTCTGATAATGATAATTCTATCCTACTAAGAGTATTATAAATATAAAGAATAGTTTTGCAGGCAAAAATTTTATAGGGTACCTGTGGTAGTTAGTGTTTTGCAAGTATGTCATGTGTTTGAAGATGGAGAGAGAATGCTTATGTATTTAAAGTACAAAACCATGAGACCTTAACACTTCAGGCTTAACTGTAATGCTGACTTCTTTCTAATCCTTATTTGTCAATTAACTGGTTGCTAGCTTTTATTAGAACTCTATTAGAATTCTATTAGAACTTCTATTAACTGTTTGCTTATTTGAATTCCTAGCATCAGAAATTATAACAGCAAAGTAATTTGAATGGCATGAAAAGTTTCTTTTGTGCCCTGCAAGCTGAAAAGCTGTTAAGTATCCTCACAAAAAAAAAAAAAAA